>JAFEMH010005546.1:0-159084 GCA_022495995.1 Adenophora triphylla var. japonica
AACCTTCGTGACCACTTGTGGGAAGCTGCCGGTCCACCGTTGGCCTCTATCTCAAACATCTCCATTTGAGCGTCGGCGACGGCCATGGCCTCAGCGATTAGCTTGGATTTGGAGGACAGAATCTCTTGCCTTCTCAGAATTTGCTTCGGGGAGAGTGGAGTGTTTAAGGCGGTGTTTTTTATAGGAGCTTGGGGAGTTTTCGGGCTGTTGTTTAGGAGAGCTCGGGCTTTCTCAGCTCGTATCTCATCGGTTAGCTTGTGTATAGCCCTTTGACCAGGGGAAAGGCTCTTTTGTGGCTGAGAACGAGCTCCCATTCGATTAAAAACAGAGTTGGTTTGCTTATCCTTATTAATAGTGGAGGGTGAGGCTGTTGGGTATGCATATTTTAACCCTCCTATTTTGTATTAGATTTGATTGATACCATAACCTCCTATTTATTTTAAGGACTTTAGGACCCTATGTAATGAAGCTTAGACTTCAATTTTTTAGCTAAGTCCATTTTATAGAATAGGTTAAAATTAGGCTTGAAGACTGGCTCTAGAATCATTGGATCTTAGGATTGCAGTTTCAAGGGTTTCAGAACCGCCCTTTTAGAACCGCTTGGCAGAACCGCCTTTTCTTGCCTTGTGATTCCCTTCATCTGAAACCGCTTGAACAACAAGTGCAAACCGCACTTGGAAATCCTTCTTCTGGTGGAACCACTTACATGTCAAACCGCCTTTCTCCAGAACCGCTCCAATGATTGGCTACTTGGTGTGAACCCCTTTTGATCGTTGGAATCCACGTCAGCAATATCAAAAGTCAACTACCATATCTTGTCACGTGACTACTTTTCGGACAAGATGCAAGGATCTTGAAAAGGTGACGAGATGTCCTAACCACCTTGATTGCGGTGAGGTCGATCGGCTTTACTGCATCAGCAGGTTCGAAGGACAAAAGTAGTTGTAGTGGACCAATGGGATTGCATCAAGGGCTGTCCTTTCAACGGTTTGTGTCCAACGGCTATATTCACGATGCTTGGGTATAAATACCCCTAATCTTCACCATTTGAAGATTGCTTGAATCTTGAGAAATTCTTTGTGTTCATGAGAAGTTGAAGCTCTGTCGAGAAATTCTTAGTCCTTTGAATCTTCATCTTCATACTTCAAGAAATATTCCCGGCCCGGAAATCAAGCCTTAACACATTCAAGAATCATTGTGCTCTACATCTCACGGATTTAAAGAGCCTTGATCTTGTTCTCGCACACACGCCTCTCTTGTTTAAACACATAGTTTATTCATTTGAGATACCTGGTTATAGTCTAGGATTTGTTCTTCATAGAAAAGATTTTATTGTACTTTGTAATCTCTCAAATACTCAATATAAAATCTCTCTTAGAAATCCAAGACTAACCATCTTGGTAGTGGACGTAGATCGTTTATCGATTGAACCACTCCAAATATTGTGTTCTTACTTTACGCATTTATATTTCTTGTGCTTCTTGATTATCTTCCTTTTTCTCTGTTTGATCTTTATATAGTTATCCTTTATTGTGAGATTGTGTTTGGAGTTAACATTGTCAAACTACATTTTACATTTTACAAGCTGCTCGAGAAAACTACACTAAAACCGCCTTGCAAAACCGCCTCCTCAAAACCGCATTTTACTAAGTATATTCATTTGTGCATTTTACAACTCTACTTGCGGTTTCTTATACCTTTGCAAGAGGTTTTGTAAGCGTAGAGGTTTAGTTTTAAATTGAGGGCGAAAAATTTTAAACGGCTATTCACCCCCTCTAGGCGTATTTTCACCCTTGTTGCCACCTTTGGGACCAACAAGTGGTATCGAGCAAACACATTTTAAAACCCTTTGTTTTTCAAGCTTAACTGCTTGTGTGCCGATTCGATATGGCAAATACAAAGACAATGACTATTGTTAACTATTCACACATTCCAATCTTGGACGAAGACCACTTTGACATCTGGAAGTGCCGAATGCTCATTCATTTGGAAACCATAGATGAAATCTTTGGTGGAATGCGTGATCAATGGCCCGTTAGTTCCAATGAAGGCCAACACGAGATGCAACCACCGGTGCAACAATTCCGAGGAGGTCAAAAAGCCAAGAAGAGTGGTCGGATGAAGAGAAGAGATTGGTTGCCTTGGACAGACAAGGCTAGGCACATCATTTACGGAACCCTCCCGTATCAACTCTACGAGAAAGTGATGTACCTCAAAACCGCAAAGCGAGATGTGGGATGCCATTGAGAGCTACCTCGAAGGTGATGATGAATGCAAGGAAACCAAATTATATCTTTGTTGAAAGATCATACAACAACTTCAACGGAAAATCCAGCGAAACCTTGCGTCGAACCTACGGCCAGATATGTTGAGGTAGTTAATGCTTGTAGATCTCTTGGCAAAACTTTAACCGATAAGGAAATCAATATGACTTTCCTATACGCTTTAGGTTCTAAATGGGTAAATAAGGCTACCTCTTTAGAAGACTCCAAAGTTTTGGGTACTTGGTCGTTAAGTAACTTGTACGCCAATCTTAGAGTCTATGAATTAAAATTAAATCATATTGAAGAGATTGAAGGAAAAACCAAATCGCTTTCCATGTCTGTAGTGGAACAAGAGGAGAAACCATCTACATCCAACCAAACCGCTGATCCTTCCATATCAACCTCATCACTCATCGAGATGGATGATGATGATTTTGCCATGTTTGTGAAAAGATTCCAAAAATTTAGAAAATCCTCAAAACCTTTCACAAAATCATTTTCAAAAGGCAAACCTCCTGCAACGTTTTCTAAAGTTTGGAGATACAAAGAAAAAGAGTGATCTAGTTTGCTACAATTGTAGAAAACACGGCCACTTTGCATCGAGTGTCCACGGCCTAAATATGAATACATGAAAAGAAAACCTCTCTGCGAAATTTTCTCGTCGCGAGGAATGGTTCTTTGAGGAGGAAGAGAATTCCAAGGAATTAGCAACTTGGATTGAAGCAGTTACGATGATGGAAGTGATGATGAAACCGAAGAGGTTAATCTGCAGCAGTTGCGGATGCTTAGATGAATCGGATTACGAGTCGATCGAGTTGCAAGATATGGAAGAAAAGGAGGTTTCTACAAAACTTCCAAATTTTAAATTGGATGATGATATCAAACTTACTCCTAGCATTAAGATAGGAAATTGCTCGTATTCACGTCCCATTTTTCCTCCTACAAATGCTCCACCTTCAAAAACTATTCCAAAGAAGAAAATTTTGAAAAAGGTGGTGGAAGAGGTTTCTCCCATGGAACATGAAAGGATGTTGAGGAAGGCTGAAATGGTGATCCATCGGTTCTCAAATCTTAAGAAAGCCTTAAGCTTAGCTCATGATGAACTTAATGCATGCAAGACGGAGAAAGCGTGATGAGGTGCGAAATTTCTAATCTTAAGGACCAAATCAAACGAGATGACTCCTCTTCTTGATCAAAACCGCATCCTTGAAACTAAGGTTGCTGCACTTCAACTCGGGAATGATGACTTGGTAACCCCAAATCGACGATCGCGAAAGATTATTGATTCGTGGCTCAAGTCTCAATCCACGAGGATAAAATCATGGACTTCCAAGTTCCTCCTGGAACTAAGGATGGTCTAGGGTTTGGATACGAGGAAGAGGAGAAGTGTGCATCCTCGAGTGAAAAGGATGAGGAATTTCGAGAACTAACTAAAGAAATTCCCGAGGAGAAGCATGCTAAGGGTAAGGGTAAAGCAAGACAAGTAAATTATGTCTACCACTAAAGGAAAGCAATATGGGAAGAATTACGTGTTAAAACCTAAGAATTACGTGGAAGCACTGAAGAGGAAATGGCTTATGGAATTGGTAGAATCCTGCTCCAAGCGCCACGGTGGAAAAGGCGGTTCTGCTAACTCTATGTCGACCGCGTCTCTTCTTCGACCGCTCCTCACACCTTCAAAAGCAAGAATAGTGTTCCCAGGAAATACGTGGTCAAACCAAAGCCTGTTCCCTTTATATCAGCTGGAATGTTAGCTGGAACCGCACCTCCCAAACCGCTTCCTTGTCCCAAACCGCTTCCTTGTCCAAAACCGCATGCAACTCCTAAGAAGAGTAAGGAGTTAGTAAAACCTCATGAAGCTTGTAGCTATTATAAATGTTCTGTGTGTGATGGTTTAGGTCACAAGGCTGCGAGAATGCCTTTTGCGGTTCACATCCAATGCCGGGAAGAGTAAACCTCCTTACGTCAAGCGAGGTGTGGGTCGTAAAGGGTTGCTAACTTCGGGACCCGAGGAATAAAGGGGGACCTCGTTCTTAATGTTTACATTTCGGGTCCTCTGCTTCATGGTGGTCACTCGAGGATAATGAATGGTATCTTGACGGTGGCTGCTCAAGACATATATTTGGAGATAGATCATTACTTGAAGATGTTGTTGAAGCAAGTGGCCCGTCTGTAACCTTTGGTGACAACAACAAAGGCAAGACCATAGGATATGGTGTTATAAGGAGAGGAAACCTAACTATTGAGAAGGTTTCTCTTGTCGATGGACTCAAGCACAACCTCCTTTCAATTTCTCAATTTTGCGACAAAGGAATGCTTTGCAACTTCACGTCATCAAAGCGCTTTATCAAAGATAGCATTTCCGGCGTCACCCTACTCACGGGGATTCGTAAGAGTAATATTTACATTATTGATCTAAAGTCTGCATGTAGTATTACTAATCTCTGTTTTGTAGCTAAGAATGTGAGCGAAAATAGTTGGCTATGGCACAAGAGGTTGAGCCACTTGAACTTCAAGTATCTTGCAAAAATTGGTAGGGAAAACCTCGTTCGTGGTTTTACCCAAAGTGGCTGACCACCATCCGGAGAAATGCGGTGCATGCCGGCTTGGTAAGCGGTCCGCGTCGTCTTTCACCGGCAAGACCGCTCCATCAACTTCAAGATGCTTACAAGCTGCTTCACATAGATTTGTTTGGACCCGTAACCACTTTGCCGGCATTGGAGGAAATAGATATACTTTAGTGGTGGTGGATGATTACTCAAGATATACGTGGGTTGAGATGATGATTTCCAAAGATGATTGTTATGAGATTCTCACCGCACTTTTTAGACGGCTCCAAACTCGAAAAGAAGACGACATCGTTAGTGTTCGATCGAGATAATGGAACGAGAATTCAAGAACAACGGTGTTGCTCGGTATTGTGATGACCGTGGGATTGATCACAATTTTTCAACAGTGGTGTTCCACAACAAAATGGGGTTGTGGAAAGGAAGAATAGGGCGTTGATTGAAATTTGGAAAGACAATGATATACGAAGCGAAGCTACCTCGGTATTTTTGAAATTTGAAGCAATCAATACCGCATGCTTCACTCAGAACCGCTCCCTCATCAACAAAACCTATAATAAGACTCCTATGAGCTTTGGCGAGGAAGAACCCCCAACATTGCATTCTTCAAGATCTTTGGGCTGCAAATGCTTTGTCCTCTACAACGGAAGAGAAAATAGAGGTAAATTCGGAGCCAAGGCCGACGAAGGTATTTTTGTTGGGTATGCTAAACATTCTAAAGCTTTTCGTGTTTTCAATAAAACTAGTTTAAAAATAGTTGAGTCTGTCCATGTTACTTTTGATGAGCATTCTCTCCTTGAGCCACATTTGGCTCCAAATGTTCTTGATGATTTTGTTGAGCATAATGAACCCGGGTGAACCATCTCAAACCGCACTTTGAACCTCAACCGCAAAATCCGGCACCCTCAGCTGAAATTCCCCCAAACCGCACTTTTGAAACCGCACTTTGAAGTTCCTACTCCGGATGCAGCTCCAAGGAAGAAGAAGTTGAAAATTCCCTATCCGACTTATAGAACCTCTTCGTCAACTTACTTTCCATGACTTATTTGAAGGATCTAACGACGTTCCAATTGAAGATCTTGACAAACCTCGATCCAACCGGACTTACCCCGGAGGTTCGTGAAGTCGGCGATCACCCCCTCACAAATGTGATTGGTGATCTGTTTTCCGGTGTTCAAACAAGGAGATCGAATTATGATGAGCATACTTCTCTTTTATCTCAAGTTGAACCCAAGAAGATTGATGAAGCACTCCAAGATTCCGGTTGGGTTGTTGCTATGCAAGAAGAACTCAACCGGTTTGAAAGATGCAAAGTCTGGACTTTGGTGCCTAGACCTCGGGATCAAGGAGTGATAGGAACTAAGTGGGTATTTAGGAATAAGATGGACGAGAATGGAAGCATCACTAGGAATAAAGCAAGGTTGGTTGCACAAGGATATAGGCAAGAAGAAGGAATTGATTATGACGAAACCTTTGCTCCGGTTGCAAGATTGGAAGCTATCGGAATCTTCTTAGCCTACGCCTCTTTCAAGCATTTCAAGTTATATCAAATGGACGTAAAGAGTGCATTCCTCAACGAACTGCAAGAGGCCGTGTATGTTGCTCAACCTCCTGGATTTGAAGACTCCAAATTTCCCAATCATGTCTACAAACTCCGAGAAAGCTTTGTATGGACTTAAGCAAGCTCAGAGCATGGTATGAGACTCTCTCTAAATTTTTACTAGAAAAAGGATTTAAACGTGGTAAAATTGATACAACTCTTTTTATTGCCAAATATAATGAGCATACTTTACTTGTTCAAATATATGTCGATGATATTATTTTTGGTTCTACTAATGAGTTACTTTGTAAGCGTTTCGAAAAGCTAATGAAAAGCAAGTTTGAGATGAGCATGATGGGAGAATTAACATTCTTCCTCGGGCTTCAAATCAAGCAATGCGAAGAAGGTATTTTCCTCAGCCAAGCCAAATACACCAAGGAGTTGATAAAGAAGTTTGGATTAGAAAATTCTAAAGCATATGATACTCCTATGGCCACCGGCAATAAGCTAGATAAAGATCTCGAAAGGTAAGAAAGTTGATCAAACTTTATATCGAGGTATGATCGGCTCATTACTTTACTTAGCGCTAGTAGGCCCGATATCATGTTTAGTGTACGCGTATGTGCTCGCTATCAAGCGAGATCCTAGAGAAGCACATCTTATTGCGGTCAGCGTATAATCCGCTATTTATACGGAACCACTAACCTTGGACTTTGGTATTCCAAAGATTCGAACTTCGATCTTGTAGGTTATTCGGATGCGGATTATGCGGCTTGTACTATTGACGGGAAAAGCACTAGTGGTACTTGTCATTTCCTCGGGAATAGACTAGTTGCTTGGGCCGGCAAGAAGCAAGCTTCGGTTTCGGTGTCAACCACGGAGTGAGTATATTCTTCTTGGTAGTTGTTCTTTGTCAAATCCTTTGGATGAAGCAGCAGTTGGTAGACTATGGAATCCATGAAGGGAATTGCCCCATCATGTGTGACAACACTTCAACTATTTCAGTCTCCAACAACCCTGTCATGCATTCCAAGACCAAGCATATTGATATCAAGTATCATTTCCTCAAAGACCATGTGGAGAAGAGGAATATCCATTTAGAGTACGTGGGGACAGACAACCAGATTGCTGATATCCTCACAAAGGCTCTTGACTCCAAGAGATTTTCTTTTCTCAGAGGAGAAATGGGTATGCTTGAACTTAAATAAATTCCATACTTTTTATTGGCTAACTTGTTTGTTGAGTCTAGGTTGAAATTCCTTTGGGAATCAAACCGCCTCTGTTGAAACCGCCTATTCCAAAACCGCAAGCAGTCCAACCGCCTGCATACAACCGCTAGTTCCAAACCGCTCATGCAGTCTGACCGCTTGAACCAAAACCGCGTTTCAACATGAAGTAATCTCTGTCTATTTTTATTGCTTATCTTTAAAAAAAAAAAAAAAAAAAAAAAAAAAAAAAAAAAGCTGTTCCAATTCTTTATTTATTTTTAATTTTTATTTTTGACATAAGGGTACTTTTGCAAATGTTTTCCCTCAAAAATTCAAAATTTTAGAGCATTTAATGCTAAGGGGACATGAGCATTTAAAGCCCTCATGTCAGCCGTCATAGAGAGATGTGCAGGAGGTGAAAGGGTGTAACAGTTGGTTTAAATTCAATCATTCTTTCTGACCAACTGCCTCCACCCCTTCACCCTATATATACCCTGTTTGGTGAAACCTAAACCTTTTCTGCCAACTCTCTCTGCACACCACTCTCTTTCTCTCTAAAACCCTCTACAAAAACCTTCATTTTTCTTATTTAATCATCAATGGCAACAACCTCAAAACCTTCAACTTCAAAACGTCAAAGAGCTTCCCATATTCCAAAAGGACCCAAGAAACCTATCTTGGAAATGGTAACAATTTCTAACCCTAGCTCTTAATTTTCTTTTGTCAAAACTGCCATGGATGAACATAGTCCGTTCGTATTCTTCAGTTCATGATTTCTGTTGATTTTGATCTTGTTTCTTATTCATTTTTGATGATTTCTGTTGGGTTATGCTCGGATTCTTACATGGATTTGATATATGTAGTTTATTTCATGATCAATCCATGTTTAGAACACCAATTTAGTGATTTTCAGTCTATAAACTTCGAAAACCCACTTCTGTGTTTTTAGTGATTATGATTGATTCTGGGTAAAGGTTGTGATTTTAATGATATATTGTTAATCCCCTTCCCAATGTGATCATTTTGATATGTTATTTGTTGATTTTGGTTAAGTTTTGAAAATCTCTGTTCTTGGTGTTCATGAATGTTCTTCGTGTTCTTCATGAAACCCATGAATTTCTCTTGAAAAATCACATGTTTTGGATGCCTTGAATCTGCATAGTGTTTTTCAAACACTTAGAAAAATTTTCAACTTTTTCAGATTTTTGGATTTCATTTTGAGTTGAAACCGCTTGTATGCAACCGCCTGGATATTACTGTTTCAAACCGCTTCTCAAATTTTCTATTTAAAACCGCATGTTATAAACCGCATTTTCAAAATACTTTGAAACCGCATGCTGTTTTATCTCCTTTCCTATTTTTTGAGAATTTACTAAAGTATATAGGCTGGACACCATAAAATTCCTCTCTAAGCACCGCTTGCAGTGTGGGATAAAATTGGATTACAATGCCACGTACTTAAGTAATTTTTGTTCTCAAAATTCCTTATTTTTACTTAGTATTCATAAATTACTTGTGGTTTGAAATCTTCATTTTCAAAACCGCACCTAGGCTAAACCGCTTGGTGCCCAAACCGCCTGTAACTTATGAATACATATTATGGATCTAACACTTAATGCTTTATTTTGTAGGATCCATCTACCTTTATTCCAGGTTGGGAAGTTAATGAGGATGAGCTCAAATCGATGCTCTAGGAAGAGAATTGCTAAGGAAGCGAGAGTCTACGGCATCCTACCGCTTTTCACCAAAAGCGGGACTTCATAGTGCCATCTTTAGTGGACCAGTTCTTTTCAACCGCGAAGAAGCGTTCGAGTTCTTGATGAAGGCCGGAGAGTTTCTGCTGACATTTGTTGTAGAAGGAATGAAGCTCTCCATTGACTACATTGATATCGAAGACTTTTCGAGATTCAATGTTGGTGGAGCCCTATAGTTGTTGATCAAGTAATCCAAGACAATGCGGCTCAAGCAACCGCCAAAGTTGATACCTTATCTAAGAAGTACAAGAAGATTGCAAGGAAGGATTTTGGTGGTGATGAGCCACGTTGGTCATCTTGTTGGGAGGACGATGCGTGGGAAGAGTGGAAATCATAATAACTTTACATCCCAACAATGGATGTATAGTTACGCAATCTTCATGGAGATCAAGGCACTGCGGCCAAGGATCTGTTCTTGGAGATTAAGAACAGTGTTGAGACTTATCAGGCCAAGGTTAAAGGTGAAGCTCAGAGGTGGAGACCATTCAGCAGGATAATAACCGCACTTTTGATGGACTATGAGCATCTTGATGAATTGGTCACTAAGAATCCTGAACTGATGGTGGATTGTTCCTTTGATTCTACGGGATTGCTTGCTTGCCATTCCTTCGAGATATGCAAATGGAGATGCATTATACAAATCTCTGTATGATGCAGATACATATCCCTTGAAGGAACCATACGAGTTAAGAGATCCCTCAACCGCTCCAAAAGCTAAAGGAGCCAAGCGGTCCAGGAAGCCCCAAGCAAGAGCTGAACCGCTTCCCAAGAGGACTAAGACCGCTCCAGCATCCAAACCGCTTCCTGCTGATGATGGAGCTGGTACAAGCAAAAGGAAGAAGAAGTCCTCCAAGGAACCTGAAACTGAAACTTTTCAATTGGTGGATGAAGATGGTGAAGAAGAAGAAGAAGATCCAAGTATTCCTGACTTGGTATCCAGGGCAAAAAGAGCCAAGGATAAGATGGATGGATTGACTGTTGAGGAACAGATGAAAGTCCTCCAAGATGAAATTAACAGATTGGCCAAGGAACAAGCTGAGAAGTATCAGTCCAAGGGCAAAACAACTGAAGCTGGAACCGCCTCACCCAATGAACCGCCTCCAGAAACTCAACCGCCCCCAACCACTCAAACCACTCCTACTCAATCACCAATTCAATCTCCTGTCCAATCCCCTCATATATCCCCTTCCAAGTCCCCATCAAAATCCAAATCAATAACTCCTTCCCCTATCAAAACCGCACCAATTCAGGGGGAGAAACCCAAGAGAATGAAGATGGCGGCTAGAAAGAAAACTCCTAAGAAAACCAAACCTGTCCAACCTTCACCCTCTCCCTCACCTCCTAAAAATTCCCCTCTTCCATCCCCTCAAAATTCCCCCCCACAATCACCTCCTCAAGACTCTCCTTCACCTTCCAACAGACAATCCCTTTCCCCATTATCCTCTCAATCACCATATAACTCACCCCAACACTCCCATTCCATAAATTCCCAACACTCTAACCAAACCCCTACCAGATCCCAAGCCTATCAACAAAGGCAGTCCAAGCCCTCTGCTGGACATGCCACATCCAAATCCATCCGAGAAGATCCAACCCCAACCAATTCCCCAATCCAAAACCGCTCCCATTCTCCTACACCTAACCGCTCCCAATCAAATTCCCCTTCAAAATCCCCTCCCCAAAACTCACCTAACCGCCAAAAATCACCTCCTCCAAACAAAACTCCCCAAACCCAAACCGCTCCTGAAACTAACCAAACACAACCGCCTCCCATATTCCCAACTGCTTCAACCTCAAACGCACCTCCCACTGAATACTCCCAAATTCTTCAAACACTAAACCTCATCCAAGGCCAGCTTGTGATTAACCAAGGCCACATCATTTCCTTAACCGCATCCAATGCCTCTCTCCTTGAATCAAACCTCTCTCGAGCCGGGGTGGATTCTCACTCCACTGAAATGGCAAACCTTAAATCAAATTTGCTTGATGCCATTAAGGGGGAGAAGTCTACAGCAACTCAAACCGCTCCATCCTCCTCAACCGCTCCAGATGATCAAACCGCGTCCCTTATCAAAACCGCCGTTGAAGAAGGATTGGTTAAAGCCTTGAGTGAAATTCAAGAAAAGATCTGCAATTCAATTGATAAGGACCTTGGGGATCTGACCTCAAAACTTGTTTCCACCTTAAACTCCAGACCGCAAATGGCACAGATTGTCCAAACCGCCTTGAATTCCCTTCGAGAAGATGTACTGGAACAAATTGATATATTCAAGGTGGACTCCAAGGTAAATCTGGAATGTGTTGGAGATGCCTCGATGGCAAAGTGAATGAGATTCGGGATGAATTTAATAGCCGCTGGACAACACTGAAGGTGGATTCATTGCCAAGATTGAAGCTGAAATTCATGACCTGAAAACCTCTCTGAGAGTTACCATTGATCTTGACCCAATGAAGGAATCCATCCAAGCCCAAACCGCTTTAGTTCAAGAAGAACTTCACACTATCTTCAATTCCATATATTCCTCTGTGAATGTGAAGCTTGACATCATCAAGGAGAATCTAGAGCAAACCAACAAAGCGGTTGGTACCACAAATTCTACCTCTGCTCATTCTGTGAATGCCTTAAAGAAGCTTGAAGCTACTCTCACCAGAACCGCAGAAGAAGTTAGAAGATTGAGAAAAGCGTTTGCACCAGACCAATCTAGAGCTGGGCCTAGTGGAGCTGAGCATGAAGTGAACAAGCCGCCTCAGCAGTAAACCGCTTTTTCCTTGTAATTTTTTGGTAAGTTTGGACCGCACTTTCTTTGTATCTTCCTTTGTCCAACTTACTTCATTTTTGTTTTTGTAATCTTGTAATTTCCTTTCATTCCTGTACTTGTAATCATCTTAGGAATTAATGGAAATTGCATCATGGTTCCAAAAACTTTGTTCATTCAAACTGCTTGTTTGTAGAACATTGAAACCGCTTAAGGTCTTAAACCTCATTCAAATATTTTTCAACTTAAAACTCACTCTTTTGAATTGATGTTTAAACATTCAGTTTAAAGCGCACTTTGAACTTAAACTCATACTTTTTAAGTGCCTTTGAATGCATTTCTATACTCTTCAATTTGTAAGTTTTTAATCTTTCAAAAGTATAGAAATCTATAGCTTAAGCTAGTGTGTGCATTGACTTGGGACATGACTTACCATGTTAATTCTTATGGACATGTTTTTACCAAGTACAATGATTGCTTTTGCTGTAGTAGGTAATGGCATCAATCAAATAGGGGGAGATTGTTGGGTATGCATATTTTAACCCTCCTATTTTGTATTAGATTTGATTGATACCATAACCTCCTATTTATTTTAAGGACTTTAGGACCCTATGTAATGAAGCTTAGACTTCAATTTTTTAGCTAAGTCCATTTTATAGAATAGGTTAAAATTAGGCTTGAAGACTGGCTCTAGAATCATTGGATCTTAGGATTGCAGTTTCAAGGGTTTCAGAACCGCCCTTTTAGAACCGCTTGGCAGAACCGCCTTTTCTTGCCTTGTGATTCCCTTCATCTGAAACCGCTTGAACAACAAGTGCAAACCGCACTTGGAAATCCTTCTTCTGGTGGAACCACTTACATGTCAAACCGCCTTTCTCCAGAACCGCTCCAATGATTGGCTACTTGGAGTGAACCCCTTTTGACCGTTGGAATCCACGTCAGCAATATCAAAAGTCAACTACCATATCTTGTCACGTGACTACTTTTCAGACAAGATCTGCAAGGATCTTGAAAAGGTGACAGATGTCCTAACCACCTTGATTGCAGCTGAGGTCTGATCAGCTTTACCTGCATCAACAGTTCAAAGGACAAAAGTAGTTGCGGTGGACCAATGGGATTGCATCAAGGCTGTCCTTTCAACAGTTTGTGTCCAGCGGCTATATTCACGATGCTTGGGTATAAATACCCCTAATCTTCACCATTTGAAGATTGCTTGAATCTTGAGAAATTGTTTGTGTTCATGAGAAGTTGAAGCTACGCCGTAAATTCTTAGTCCTTTGAATCTTCATCTTCATACTTCAAGAAATATTTCCCAGCCCAGAAATCAAGCCTTAACACATCAAGAATCATTGTGCTCTACATCTCACAGATTTAAAGAGCCTTGATCTTGCTCTCACACACACACCTCTCTTGTTTAAACACATAGTTTATTCATTTGAGATACACTGGTTATAGTCTAGGATTTGTTCTTCATAGAAAAGATTTTATTGTACTTTGTAATCTCTCAAATACTCAATATAAAATCTCTCTTAGAAATCCAAGACTAACCATCTTGGTAGTGGACGTAGATCGTTTATCGATTGAACCACTCCAAATATTGTGTTCTTACTTTCTGCATTTATATTTCTTGTGCTTACTGATTATCTTCCTTTTTCTCTGTTTGATCTTTATATGGTTATCCTTTATTGTGAGATTGTGTTTGGAGTTAACATTGTCAAACTACATTTTACATTTTTACAAGCGCTCGAAAACTACACTAAAACCGCCTTGCAAAACCGCCTCCTCAAAACCGCATTTTACTAAGTATATTCCATTGTGCATTTTACAACTCTACTTGCGGTTTCTTATACTTGCAAGAGGTTTTGTAGCGTAGAGGTTTAGTTTTAAATTGAGGGCGAAAAATTTTAAACAGCTATTCCCCCCCCCCCCCCCTCTAGCTGTATTTTTACCCTTGTTGCCACCTTTGGGACCAACATGAGGCCTGATCATCCTTCTCTAAGGTCAAATGACCGGCGTTTTCCAAGATTCTAGACATATTTTGTAAAGAAAATGATTGGAAAAAGAAGAGCCTTTCGGCGCTTGGTTTGTTTAGGACACGTGAGGTGTCTTGAAAACAAAATATATGGGAAACAAATAAAGAAAAATGATTCCCGGCAATGGAACCACTGATGACGCCAAGCTTTTCAGGGTCAAGAGCGGTTCAAGGATATCTGGCTGGATATATTTGATGGTTTGAGGTACCTAGAACACAACACAAACAAGCACCGTTAAGGTCAAAGTTGGATGTTACTCCAACTCAGGCCCTCGAGTGTGAGAGTAAGAATACTGAGATATATAAGACGTTTGAATGTCTTGGAGTGTGTGTATGTGTTTAGGGTTTAGAGTAATATGGCTTACTCAATATATTTGGAACTTACCTTGCCCAAGGGGACAAAGGTCTTCTATTTATAGGCAATGGAGAGATGCTTGTTGATGTAAGCAATGAGATCAGCCCTAGAGGGCACTTTAGTATTTGACCACCTACACGTGTCCGCAGCTAATTGGCCCTGTCAGTGAGGGAACATTGACTGCAGAGGGGGCATGACTGAAAGGGACATGAGCCGTGTATATGGCTTGGCGCATTAAATGAAATAGTAGGCGCCTGACTGAGCAGCATTAAATGCGTGATGGAGGAGCCGACAACTTGCATGTCAGAGCCAGTAAGCTAACGTGCTCAGTAAGGCTTGACATTAACCGGGAGGCAGGGGAGATAACCGGGAGGCAGGTATGAGACCGCGGTCAACATCTTGGGCGCGGTCAAAGGTACTTGACGCGGGCACGGATGGAGCGGTTATATCTCCTGCGGGCACCAATCCAGCGGTCAGGATCCCTCCGGTCTTTGAGAAGGATGAAGCGGGGAGGAACGCGGTCTTGTCCTCGAGGGTCTATCTGCCCGCGGTCTTGACTCCAGCGGTCTAGAGAATGCCACGTCCCAGGCTCCTTGGACCAGACCGAGCGTGGGCCCGATCCAACAGGTTCGGGCTCATCAAATTTGAAGGTTGTAGTTTCGAGTCTCATATCAAACATTATTTTTTTACTTAAATCTTTATAATATATTTGTGCACTCGTTATAAAATGTTCTGAGTTCGCCACCAACTACTTCGGAATATATTTGAAACTAGTTGAGATTTTTTTTAGTTTTTGATTGCAGAGTTGGGATATGAGTATTTTAAATATTATATATAGAGACATACAACCCTTAATGATATTATCATATTAGATTATTAGTATAAGTGTGAATTAAAAATTATTATTTTGGTGGAAAGAAAATAGTAACTTATCCGAGTTTTGAATATTTATTTTGATACAAATTTTTTAGAGAAATAGACATTCATTTAGAATTAGGGACGGAAAATGTTTAATCAAACAAATTATTAATGTTCTACATTCATTTCTCTGAAACTAAAAATTAATCCACTTTTACGAGTCAATTTTATTAAGACTCATGATTAATTACTTTTAGGACTCGTTTGGTAACATGTTAGGATTAGCTCATATTAATGCCAAAAACTCACAAAAAACGCGTTTTTTGTTAACTTAACAAAAAACGTGTTTTAAATAAAGCTTTCTCTCACTAACGCAAACACTGTCTCACTATACGCAAATAACAGAGAGGCATCCCGGTCGTCTTCCTCAACGTCGGTCCCGGTCGTCTTCCTCAACGTCGAGCTCGTCGAAATCAACCTCAAGCGCCGCCTGAACCGCGTGAACTGACAGAAGAGAGGATCGATACAATCCCGGCACCCTACCCTTGGGCAACGAACTACCGTTGCACCGTCCACACCTTAGACTACCTTCTATCCAATCAGATCCACACCATCTCCGGCGAAGTCGAAAGCAATTTTCAATCTGATACATAATTGCGTAAATTTCCCCCAAATTGTTTAATTTTTTTTTAATTCGTTTGTGTTCTAAGCTACGAAATTCTGAAGGAGATAATTTGATGGGTGTGAATGATTGGATTGTGAAGATATGAAGAAATGTGTGGGTCTGAGTGGGTGAGAAAGAGATAAGGAGTACCAAAATCAAGTGTCAGTCTGTGTAAAATGGAGTGCCAGTTTGTATATAACAGAGTGCCCGTTAGTGTATAATCAAGTGTCAGTCTGTGTAAAATAGAGTGCCAGTCCATATTTTTGAATGCCAAAGAAAATGATTATCGGTGCTTTTGAGTGCCAAAGGTCGTGTATTTGAGTGCCGGTGTACGTGATTTTGAATGCCGGTTCATGTTTTTTGAATGCCGGTGCTTGTGTTTTTGAGAGCCAAAGAAAATATTAGTGTAACAAAGTGCCAGTGTTAGTTGAACGAGTGCCAGCGTGTGAAGAGTGTCGGTTCATGTATATAAAAGTGCCGTGTAAAAGTGCCTGCCGGTTTAACAAAGTGCCGGTGTCGGTTTACACTCGGCACTTTGTTAAATTGGTACGACACTTTTTTCACCGGCAATTTGTGATACATGAACTGGCACTTTATCACACTGGCAGTTTGTTAAACAGACACTGGCATAAACGGGGAAACCAGTAATTACAAAAATGCCACCGTTTATTTTGAACATGGTTGCCAGTATTTACAAAATTGCCACCGCTTAATTTGAAAACACGTTTTTTCATATCTTAAGAAAAAAATAGTTTTTCATAAGACCAACTCCATATTAATAGGGAGAAAATTATTAATTCAGAGATTAATAATACCACCCTTTTTTTAGGATAAATAAAAAGGGGATAAGAGGTGTTCAGATGTTATCTGGGTTGTACTTTGAATAATTACTACGATTTCATTTAATCTAGCAAACATCTTTTTATTGGACTAATAATCCTACCAAACGGCCCCTTAGTTTCTTAAAACTTCGCAATAAATATTTACTTTCTTCGTCCCGGTTTAAGGTTCTTATTTTTTGTCTCAATTTAAGGTTCTTACTTTTCTTTTTACTATGTCCCAGTTTAAGGTTTTTAGTCGCTTTATTACCTAAAATGGATAATGAGATTCACTTGTCATTCTCACAACAAAAACTCTCTACTCACTTTCTCTCTTATATTTTACTTTTCATACTCACAACATTCACTTTTTCCTAATTTTCGTGTAAAATCAAATTAAAAACCTTAAACCGGAACGAATGGAGTATCATTCAATTCATGAAGGAAATGAATATTATTTTTGGGTAATTTCTATGGAAAATAAGTTTTTCTAGCTCTTGGAAAATGATTTTTTAGGACTTTGATGGCAAATACAAAATACAGAGACCCAATTTCCAGGAAAGTAAGTAAATTATTAAAATAGCCTTTTATATACCTAATTTTTTTTTATTCACTCATTCAATTTTTTCTCTTTCCAGTCTCTCTCTTACGACGATTGACGACGACGACAACGAAAATGGCTAGAGTAAAAATTTTGAAGGTCCCTGTCGGAGCTGGCGCCGCCACTACCGCCACTGCCATCGCCGTCGGAGCTTCTTCTAGCACCGTGCCTGTAAAGAGGGTAATTTAAACCTAATTTTAACCTATCGTATGAACTGGGTTTAGAGGCAGAAAGCATCTCGTATGAACTCACACGAGATACATCTCGTGTGAATTCATACGAGACTCATCTCGTATGAACTCACACGAGATGTGTCTCGTGTGAGTTCATACGAGATGAGTCTCGTATGAACTCACACGAGATGTGTCTCGTGTGAATTCATACGAGATTCCCAGTGTCCACTCTTTTTCTTTACATGCATGTTTGGATGTTTTGATGTTTGAATTATATGCATAAGCCTTGTTAACACTTTTATTTCGTATACAATTTGGCGATAGTATATGTGTAATGGTCTATTGGTCCCTCCCACTGTTTTGTGGAGATGTACTATCATATTAAGAATCAAATTTCAGTTCTAGTTTTGTTTCTTGTTGCTTTTGCTGTTGTGAAAATGCAGGTTCAGACACTATTTCGTGTAAGTATACACGAGATATCATCTATAATCTCGTGTATATGTACACGAGACATCTCGTGTGCGTACACGAGTCATCACGTGTATATATACACGAGATGTAATCTATAATCTCGTGTATATGTACACGAGACATCTCGTATGCTTACACGAGTCATCACGTGTACATATACACGAAATTATAGATTACATCTCGTGTATACTTATATGAGACGGGCAAGAACAGCGTTGAAATATTTCATTTCTTGTATATAATTTTCTATGTATATAACTATATCCGACTTTGATATATACTCACAAGTTAAAATTGTCATTAAAACATGCCAGTTCAATCTTGTGTTTGACTGAAAATTTCGAATCTGGATTTAGTAACGGCCAAGTCATTAACCGATGGTTCCAAATTATAAGATAAAAATTCAGTCACTTAAAATGTCCAGTTTCGCAAGTCATTGAACATGCGATTTTATTGTCGATTTGGACAATTTTTTAATTGATGATTGATGGTTTTAAAGTCGGTAAAAAATCATTATTCTATTTTTATGAAAAACATTTTTTTTATATCAATTTTTGTGGTTTTTAATTTCTTTTAATTGTATTTAGAGCAGCTACAATTATGGCATATTCTCAAGACACCGGCTTACGTGGCATGGATGAAGTCCACATTCATGACAAATTTCAGTGGCGTGAATGACTTTCTTTTTTTCTGCTGGACTACGTCATCCCGTGCCGGCTGACAAGTGGGCCAACCCACGGACAAAACAGCTCCAAGTCACGAGAAAATGAAAATAACTTTGTTGGTTTATTTGAGAAAAAAAATAAAAACATTCCAATGGTTCAAAAAAATTGCAACAGTAATTTTTTTTCTAGTCTATAAATTGAGTCTAAATTTCATATACTCCCTACAATTTCTCAACCATTTTATTTTGTTCAATATTATTAGCCACTTTATTCATTTTAAGTTTGTCCAAAAAAATTCATTTTATAATTATGGATCCTAATTATTCTAATTATTATGAAAATAGTTAATATTTCCAACAAAATCCAAATGTTAATAGAAATCCAAATGCCCAAATGCCTCTAGATCTAAATTTGTTAAACAATACTCAACTATCTCAATTATTGGAATTTTATCCAACCAACCAAATTTCGAATCATGTTAATGCTCCAAGTTTTTTCAATCCCAAATTAATCCACATTTATTTTCTTTCCCAAATATGTACCCTACTCAAAATGCTCAATTTTCTTCTCCAAAACTTGAATATCCATTATCTCAACAATATAATGGGTCTCCTAGAACACCTGTTGGTGATGTAGGTAGTTCAAGAACTTTATTACAAGATATTGAAGATGATGATGAAGAGGGTGTCATTACTCCTTCTAATCAACCCGATAAATTCAAAAGTAAGCATGAGAAGATCACATGAAACATAGCTGAAGATAAAACCCTATGTTCGTCTTCAGGCCCGTCTCAATAATTATAGTGGCCTTGTGCTAAATATGAAAATTAGGGCCCTTAATATTTAAAAAAATTATACAATGGAATGATTGCAATAATGTTGAAGTAATAAACAAACAATTCATTAAATTAAAAAACATTAAAAGAAAACCAAACTTTTTAATTAAGATTGAAAATATAGAATGAAAGTCTAAACTAAAAAAGAATGGAAGAAAAGTCCACAAAATAAAATAAGAAAAAAAGCCCAAGAATGAAAGGAGAGTCCCAAGTAGAAAAATAGAAAAAGAAAGAAGGTAAAGCAGTTCTCTAGGGTTCGAACTCGGACAAACAAGTATGAAAGAACATCGTAACAAGCGCCTTATTCACTGGACCACATGCATTTCGTTGAAATACTTTGGAGTCTAAGATATATATACAAAAAGTTAAATTTTGGGGCCCTTAAATTTATTGGGCCCTGTGCTATTGGGCTTCTTGCATATGGTCAAAATCGGGTATGTTCGTCTTACATTGAGACAGGTGGAGATGCTGCGATAGGAACTGATCAAAAGAGGGATGACCTTTGGGCAAATATAATGCTAAAGTTTGATGCAGCTCAAAGAGAAAACTCAAGCATCATAAATGTTAGAAATAAGGATTCAGCATTTTCCCTTTGGAGAAGAATTAGAGCTCAGAGTAAGTGGGTTGGGGTCTATGCAGAAGCACAACGAAAAAGGAAGAGTGGGTGGAGTGAAGATAATGTTATAGGAGAAGCTCGAAAAATATGGGGAAAAACTAACAATGGAAAAACATTCCTACTCGAGCATTGTTGGGATATCATGAAACACTTTCTGAAGTGGCAAGGTGGGATGATTGCTGATGATCAGCAAAGCAGTCACAGTTCTAAGAGATCAAATTCAGATACACCAACAATTGAGGTTCGTCCTATAGGAGTGAAGAGGTTTAAACGAAAAGATAAGTCAACTACTTCTTCTCAAGTTGATGTAGATCAAGTAACAAACTGTATCAATAGTCTAAATGCAAATCGCGAGCTAGATGCTGAGAGGCTTCAACTGGATAAAAAAATGTTTGACTTTTTTAAAGAGAAAGAAGAAAAAAAGCAAGCGCAGAAGGATTAAAAGAGAAGGTTCAAACTGTACAATACATTAATGGAAAAATCAAATTTGTCATCAGAAGAAATGGAGCTTTATGCTGAATTGCACGAAGAATTCAAGAATATTTAGTTATGTTAGTTTGATTTTGAACATGCGAAATATTTGTTTTAGATTAACTATTATTGTGATGCTATTTAGTTTCTGATGTTTTATATAATATTTGTAATGTGTGTTTATTTATTAAATGAAAAGGTTAAATATGTTTACTTTTATTGAGATATGACATATCACTAATTTAAATGGTTAGTAATAAATATTTGTGTCATTAATAAGTCTATCTCAACAATAAATCTGACATTATTATGTTACTTTATCAATAATAAACTTGTGTCATTTATAAGTCTATTTCAACAATAAATCTGACAATTTTGTTTTAGTGTCTGCAATTCATCTATTTACACTTCAATTATTTTGTTCTACTATTTAAGGGTTATCTTCCTCAAATTTCATACACCAAAATTCACACTCATCTTCATTTCTTCTCAAACTTTCCTCAAACTTCCATAAAATATAAGCATAATGTCTTCATCATCAAGCTCATCATCTTCAAGTTCAAATGATACAAGCTTCGACCAAATGATGACCAGGAAGATGGAATGGAATCAAAGATACTCAGAAAGACGCCAAAATGAAGAGGCGGTTGTACACTCAATCATTCCTCTAATATCATCAACAATTGAAAGGCCTCCGTCTGAAGGTCGAAGAAGATATGTGCACAGAGAACGTGAGCAAGCACATAACATATTGTATAGACAATATTTTGCTAAAAATCCAAGTTTCTCAGAGAAACATTTCGCCGTAGATATCGAATGAGATGCCATGTCTTCCATCGTATCATGGAAGCATTGTGTGCTTCTGATGAGTATTTTCAACAGAAACCCGATGGAACCAACAGGCTTGGTTTAACAACCGAGCAAAAATGCACCGCCGCTATGCGAATGCTAGCATATGATACTGCATATGACTCGGTTGATGAACATCTAAGTATTGCAGAATCTACAGCGAAGGAGTGTCTTCTTCATTTTATTGAAGGAGTCATTATTCAATTTCGCAACCATTACATGCGAAGGCCGAATGCTGATGATATGTCTGTGTTATTACAAGAAGGAGAGGAGCGTGGATTTCCAGGGATGATAAGAAGTATTGACTGTATGCCTTCGTACCTTAATGCACGTATTAAATCTCTGTGGATCTATTAGACAGGGCTGCATTCGTTGAGGCATATGGGTTGAAGCAATAATAAGATTATTGCTACTGGAACAATCCCAGGAGAGAAGGTACGCTAATAGACCGAGAGTGAAAAAATCCGAGTCCTCGAAAGTCACCTGATGAATGTTTGGAATCCATATTAAGCAAGGAGACATTGCTTTTGCTAATTCCATTTGAAGACAGCTATAAATTACGGGTGCGTATGCCACTGTCTGCATATCCTCACTTTGATCAGTCAGCGAAACCTGGTCCAGGCTATGCGCCTCGACGTCTAAATGGTAGTCTAGGGGAGTCAAAGACAAAATGGACGAATGCATTGGACATGGAAAATTGTCCACGCAATGGAGAAGACAATTTCAAGGTAGAAATAAGACACCAACATTAATCCTAGAAGCCGTAGCTTCCCGTGATTTGTGGATTTGGCATACTTTCTTCGGAATACCAAATTCGTGTAATGATATAAATGTCCTCGATCGTTCTCCAGTGTTTACAGACATTATGAAAGGTCAAGCTCCACCTGTTAATTATATGATAAATAATCATTCATACAATATGAGTTATTATCTAACTGATGGAATATATCTAAAATGGGTTGCATTTATTCATTCCATTAGTGCCCCGCAGACAGCAAAGCAAAAATTATTTGCTAAAAAACAAGAGTCTGCGAGTAAAGATGTGGAGCGTGCTTTCGAAGTTTTACAAGCTCGATTAGCTATAATATGACAACCTGCTCTAGCATGGAGTAGGGATATACTGGAAAAAATTATGCTTGCATGTATCATCATACACAACATGATTGTTGAGGACGAACGTGCAACCTACAAGAATCATCGGGATAAAATAAGAGAATTTGAAGAAGACCGTCCTCAAAATCAGCATCAAGTAGCACTGAAAATGAGAGGTTTACTTACTTCAATGTTCGAAGATATAATTTATCATCATATATGAGTAACAGGAGTCGAGTTCGAGATACAAATATCCATATGTCACTGAAGGAAGACTTGATTGAGAATATATGGAAAAAAATTCATGAGGAAGTGGATGATTAAAATGTTTTGCTCCATATCAGAGGGTATCTCATGTAATTTTAATATTTTCTATGTTGTATTACGTATTTTAATGTATTTTTTCGTATATAATTTTCATGTTATAATTTATTAGATATATTCTTCAAATAATATAAATAAAACTAATAAATATTAATAAAATAATTAGTTATAGTAAAATTTATAATCAATCGTTTATATAGTATAATAATTAATAATTATATATGGTAGTATGTAATATAAATTAGTAGGAAAGAGAAAATATGGTGGGGTATAGTAAAAAGTAGGAGAGAGAAACTGATGACTTTTGTCATGAATGAAGATAAAATTATTTGAAATTGTGGTTATTGATGACTGATAACGTGGAGCTGAGCTGGAGGAGAGAGAGACGGCATGACTTAAATTTTAAAAATCATAACTAGGAAGCTCTTGAGAACTTAGAAAGATAATAAATAATAGGAAAAATTGCAAACAATAACACTCAACTATACACTTTTTCAAACTATATTTTTTTGGATCCAACACATTCAACTTAATTTATTTTGTATTAATTACCACTACTACTAACACAGTTAGTTTTTCTTAGTTAAATAATCAATTTGAAAATTTTATAAACATATGGAACAAACTGAAATTTCTAAAAACACAATAACCAACTTGAAAATTTCCTATTTGATTTGAATGACTTTTAAAATAGATTTTTTTAAAATGATGTTTTATTTTAAGAAAATTTATACTCCCTCCGTCTCACCCGACTTAGGACAATTTGTCATTTTGGGTGTCCCATTCTACTTAGGACGTCCCAAAATAGTAAGTTTATATTATTTTTAAATTCAATGAGACCCACTTTTCATACTCACAACAACAATCTCCTTACTATTCCTCCCACTCATTCTCTCTCCTATTTTATTTTTTATACTCACAACACCTCCTCCACTCATTCTCTATTCTCATATTATAGTACTACTAGCATATGTCCGTGTCCAAGGCCATGTATTTTTTTTTTAATTTTTTTTTAAATTAAAAAAAAAAAACTAAGGACAAAATGGAAAAGGAACAAATATATGAGGGCAAAATGGGAATTTTCCCCGTAAAACTTTTCATTCCACTGTTCAAAAGGGGGGTTCCATTTATACTACAGATTTCTTAAAGTGTGTGTTATTTTTTATGAAAAATTAGTTTTTATTGGTGTATTGTTAATATAATAACTATGTTTTTTGTATATAATTTTCTTAAAATAGTTAAATGGTGTTGTATTTTATTCACCAAATATTAATAAAAAAATATATTTATTCTATTATCAATACACCATTAAAAATTAATTTTCATAAATAAATACAACACACATTTAAAGAAATTTATCAAACACATAAAAATTATATAATTTTCTTAAAATAAAATATCATTTTTAAAAACATCTATTTTAAAAGTCATCCAAATCAAATAGAAAATTTTTCAAGTTGGTCCTTGTATTTTTAGAAATTTCACTTTGGCCCATCTATAGTATAAATGCAACCCCCCTATGAACAGTTCTTTGAACAGTTTCAAGGGGGGAATTCTCCATTTTGTCCTTAAATTTTTTTTTATTAAAAAAAAAACGTGACCTTGGACACGGGCTTAGGCTAGTATATTTATAAAACTTTCAAATTGATCATTTAAGTGAGAAAAACTAGCTGTGTTAGTAATAGTGGTAATAAATGCAAAATAAATTAAGTTGAATGTGTTGGATTAAAAAAAAATAGTTTGGTGGTAATATCCACGAAAAGTGTATAGTTGAGTGTTATTTTTTACAATTTTTCCTAAATAATAATATTCCATCCATTTTACGAAAACATGAGTTTCTATTTAGCCTCAACTTTTTGGTTAATTAAATTAAATTTTGATCAATATTCTATAATATATACAGTAGGTAATTATTATCATGATTATTTTTTGAAAAAATAAAATAATATTAATAAAATTTAGACAATCTATATACTATATGAAAGCAGAAGAATTTCCAGGCTTCACAGCGCGCCACGTGGCATTATGACGTGGAAAGCCACGTGGCATTTTACCATTAGCCAGCCTATAATATTTTTAACGCCTAAATAAAAAAAAAAAAATTTACACTTAAATTTCCTTTGATTTCGGATTAGATTATAATCAGTTTAAAATTCAAATCATTTACCAAATAAACTACTAATAAAAAGTTTATTTTAGGAATTAAATATTTGAAAAAATCTCACAAAATCTTATTGAGTATAAAATTTGAAATTTGAAATTTTTCCAATTACCTATTCTATAGAATTGATCGGATTTGATAGGATTTTTATAATTTAAACATTTTTCAATTACCTAATCTAATGAATTTTTCGGATTTTTAAAATCTAAAATTTTTTAAAAATACCATTATCCGAAATTAATAAATATAGAATTGATTTTCCAAAAAGTCAGTATAGTCCGAAAATTCAAACCCAAAATTTTAAAATAAAAAAAAATTCAAAGCTCAATTCCTTTTATTTAGGATAACTTACTCAATCAATTTAAAATTCAAATCATTTTCCAAATATACTCCTTAAAAAACGTTTTCAGTTATAATCCTAACATTATAAATACATCTTTTCAGTTTCCATGGAAATTATAATCAAACTTAGAGTGAATTACGAAGGAATTATTCATTTTCATATTCCGCCAATTTTTTTAGAATACACAGTTTTTTCTTTTCAATTTCGAATGGCATCTTCAATTTTCGCTATAAGACAATCCGTCGTCGTGAAGGTAATCCTATTTTTTTAATTTACTCTACAATGTTTTATGATTAAAATTTTGGCTTTATTTATTGTTTGTTAATTTCACGTATCAATGAAATACCCAATCGGTTGATTATCTCACATTTCATCGGCTTTGGATCTACTCTTTTTTACAAGAAGTCTCAAAATTTTTAATTAGTTCGGGCATTGAACAGAAAAAATCCATGATTTTTGTATGACAATTTTAAAACTAAATTCAATAAACTTGTGAGAGATTTGAAAGACGAATGTTGTTTTATCAACCTCAATTCATGTAAGTATTTCTTTTAAATTTGTAGTTGAAGTTCGATTTTATTAATGCAGTTTTTTTTTTAACAATCTATATTTTTGTTCTATATTTGTTTATCTATGCGCTTTCGTCTCTATCATCTACGTGGAGTTTTTCAAACGCGGAATACCTCATGGTCACATTCGAATTGATGTTAACTATATAGATCAATTGCGCCTTAATCATTCCGACAACAATCAAGTTCATCAAGAGGGAATAATGATATTCACGAATTTAGTCTATTTTGATTTTTTTTATTTTTTTTAAATCATTTGAATAGATGTAATGTTCTTTTTAAGTTTTTAGTTTATTTTTGTTCTCTCGTATTGGATTTATGGAACAATGAATTTCTTATCCCATTTGCATTTGTTGTCATTCATGCAATGTTACTCCAATGATTATTCATTTTTATTTTTTTAAATCATTTGAATAGATGTAATGTTCTTTTTAAGTTTTTAGTTTATTTTTGTTCTCTGTATTGGATTTATGGAACAATGAATTTCTTATCCCATTTGCATTTGTTGTCATTCATGCAATGTTACTCCAATGATTATTCATTTTATTTTTTAATTATTTTTTTAAATTGTAATGAGTTTAGTTATCATTTAATTTTTCCAACCCCTAAAAGAAAAAGAAAAAAAAAAAAAAAGAAGCATAATTCCTTTTATTTCGGTTAAGTAACTATATCAATTTAAAATTCGTATCATTTTCCAAATAAACTCATAATAAAAATTATATTTAGGAATTATTTATTTGGAAAAACTCCAAAAATATTATAAGAAATCTAGAATTGATTTGACAAATCCGTTAACTTACTCCATCAATTTAAAATTCAAATCGGATTTTTAAATATAAGTAATTTTTTTAGGTAGTCCCCGAAAATATTAAATTAATAATTGATTTTCAAAAAATTTGATTTTTAAATGGTAAGCCATTATTTAATGTAATCAACCAAAATACAAACATAACATATTTTTAAAGTGTTAATTTTAAATTCAAAATTAAGGATCATTATAATCCGGAAATTATAAATACATTTTCCAAATTTATTTTAAGCATTTTCGGTAGTTATATATTTACTATTAGTTATATGGAGTTTATTTGGAAGAACGTATAATTTGCCAACAACATCTGAAGTGGCAGCTCTTATCGAGGGTGATATTCAAGATACACCTGATGTGAGAGACATTATAGTTGAAAAGCGGTGTGGTGACTTTAAACAAATACACGAGTTCAATTCATGTTATCTTCCTCTTCAGTACCCGCTGCTGTTTGTTTTTGGGGAAGATGGGTTCTATACAGATATTCCTCGAAATATGCCTCCAATGTCAAAGCGACCCAATCTTTCTTTGAAAGAGTTCTTATCATTCCGACTACAGCAGAGGTCTGCAGAAGGACACCAACTTATGAGAAGTGGAAGACTACTCCAGCAGTTTATGGTTGATGCGTATATAATGATGGACACACAGAGGCTTCAGTGGATTCGGCATAATCAACCTGCTCTTAGGGTCGAAACTTATAGGAAACTTACAGATGCGGTTTCAAGAGGAGATGCGATCCATCGTCTGCGGGTCGACGAGTTGTGTTGCCGTCATCATACACCGGTGGCCAGCGGTGGATGACTCGAAATTTCCAAGACGCGTTAGCTATTTGCGAGTGGACGGGATATCCATCACTCTTTATCACGTTTACCCGCAATCCAAAGTGGCCGAAATTACAAGATTTGTTCGAAGGAGGGGCGAAGACCGGAAGATAGGGCGATATTCTATGTAGGGTTTTCAAGATGAAGCTTGATGAATTGGTAAAGGATTTGAAGGAAAAGAAAATTTTTGGTCGCCTAATGCGCGTAAGTAATTCTTTCAAAATATATATGTGTTGTAGTTGAGCATCGTTTGTTAATATAATTGTTTTATAGTAGGGTGATGCTATATATAATAACTAAACCACATATTTTATTTTTGTTACAAAAATTTTAATTATTATAATTATTTATTTTATACGAGTTGTTTACACGGTGGAGTTTCAAAACGAGGTCTTCCCCATGCTCATATTCTTCTTTTTCTCAAAAGTCAAGACCAAGCATTAATCGCCGAGGATGTCGACAAGTTTATAAGTCTTTGAGATACCCGATAAAGAAACCGATCCGAAATGTACGAGGCAGTGAAAGAATATATGGTGCATGGTCCTTGTGGTGTTGCTAACCTAAAATCTCCTTGCATGGATAACAAAAGATGCACGAAGCACTTCCCCAAAAGCTTTAATGAAGGCACTTCTGTTGACGAGAATGGATATTATGTTTACCGGAGGAGAGACAATGGGGCAAATGTAGAAAACGGAGTTTTCCTTGATAATAGGTATATTGTGCTTTATAATCCACATCTGTTGTTGAAGTACCGGGCTCACATCAACGTGGAATACTGTAATCAAAGCAAATCAATAAAGTACTTATTCAAGTATATCAGCAAAGGAAGTGACAGAATAGGGGTAGGTTTTGAAGTGAATGATGAAATTAAAAGGTATATCGATTGTCGATATGTCTCTGCATGTGAAGCCATGTGGAGAATATTTGCATTTGATATCCATTACAGGACCCCGCGGTAGAGCGCTTATCTTTCCAT
Source organism: Adenophora triphylla var. japonica (assembly GCA_022495995.1). Classification (NCBI taxonomy): domain Eukaryota; kingdom Viridiplantae; phylum Streptophyta; class Magnoliopsida; order Asterales; family Campanulaceae; genus Adenophora; species Adenophora triphylla. The sequence goes on from JAFEMH010005546.1 coordinate 28,589, forward strand.
TTAGAGGAGACCAAACCATTCCATTCGAGAGATGGCGATTATCTTACGGATGTTGTGGGTAAGCCTACTGTTGCCCAATCGCAATTTTTACGGTGGATGAAGATCAACCGTGATAATCCGAGGCTCGGCAAGTCAAGTATCACGAATTTCCGCAGCATTATGTTTGGGATACGCCAAAGCGAGAATGGCGTCCTAGAAAGAGAGGCACATCAATTGGACGAATTTATCATGTCCCCATCAATTCGAGTGATATCTACTATTTGAGGTGATGTTAAATCACATTCTTTGGTGCTACGTGTTACGATGATTTGAGAACTGTAAATAATATAGTGCACGGTGATTACAAAAAAGCGTGTTATGCACTAGGATTGTTAGATGATGATAAGGAGTATGTTGATGGAATAAAAGAAGCAAGCCAACGGGGTCACCGGATTATCTACGAAGACTTTTCGCGATGCTTCTTTTATCTAATAGTATGTCGAGGCCACAAGATGTCCGGAATCAAACTTGGCAAGTTACGTCGACGATGTCAACTACAAGCATCAAAAGAATTTTAACAATCCTGGTAAATACTTTATTATGTTAAATTATACTTTGAATTATAATCTTGGTCAATCTTTTATTCTGTTGTATAATTTTTCAATTATACTCCCTCCGTACTAGAAGGAAGCAAACTTTTGTTAAACTTTATCAAACTTTGACTAACGTTTAACAGATCAAGAGCAAATTCATCTTGAAAAAACCTCGCAAAGTAAGAATTCTACTTTCTATTTTGTTATTGAGGTATTATATTGTATTTACATTAGTTGTTAACGTTTGATCAATTTTTCTCAAATTTTTACTTCTGTTGGGATGGAGGGAGTATTTAATTAATCATTTTTTTAATCATTTTTTGTTTTAATGTTAATCTATTTCATTATACATAGGTTTGACACTCAGTGAAGAGCAAGTTAAAAATTGTGCATTGGCTGAGATTGATAAGTTATTGGCAGCGAATTGCAGCGGTCTACAATATTTTAAAGATATGCCTCAACCAAGCAATTCTGTAATTTCTGATGCAGAGAATATGCTAATATTGGATGAAATGTCTTATGATGTCGATGAGATGAAGGCTGAGCACTCTAGATTACATAAATCTTTGACTGAAGAACAAAGAATGGTTTATGATAAGATCATGACGGCTATTAATAGAGGTGATGGTGGAGTTTTCTTTTTGTATGGGTATGGTGGCACGGGTAAGACTTTCATATGGAAGACATTGTGCTCAGCATTGCGAAGTAGGAGGGATATAGTTCTTAGGTGGCTTCTAGCGGGATAGCTTCGTTGCTACTTCCGAGGGGTAGGGCTGCTCATTCAGATTTGGCATACCAATACAAGTCGATGAAAGCTCAACGTGTAGCAAGATTAAGCCGAGGTTCGATTTGTGTGGTCTCCTAAAGAAAACGAAGGCGATAATTTGGGATGAGGCTCAGATGGCCCACAAGCAGCGCTTTGAGGCGCTTGACCGGAGCTTGAGGGACATTATGCGTAATCATTATGGTCGTTGCTCCGATAAGCCCTTTGGTGGATTAGTTGTTGTTTTTGGAGGTGATTTCGAGAGCAAATATTGCTGTTGTGCCTAAAGGAAGCCGACATGATATTGTACATGCCGCTATCGGTTCATCTAAACTTTGGAATTCATGTGAGGTCCTAAAATTGACAAAGAACATGAGATTGCGGGTAAATGATCTAATTTAAAACTCTTTACATGTTACATTTCCACATTGCGAAACTAAATATTTTTCTCATTCATTGCATAAATGTAGGTAAGTTCCTCTTCTTCTTCGGATGTTCTAGAGATCAAAAATTTTCTTTGAATGGATATTACGTGTAGGAGATGGGGATTGCGGTGAAGAAAATGATGGGGAAGTTGACATTAAGTTACGATGATATTTTGATAAGAAATACAAGCGATCCTATTGCAACCATCGTTGAAAACACGTATCCCGACATATTACACAATATGCGAATTGATGGATTTTTCGGGATAGAGCAATTTTGGCACCAACTAATGAGATAGTAGATACTATCAATGATTATGTGATGTCGATGATACCCGGTGATGAGGTGTTGTATATGAGTTACGATAGCATCGGCTAGCAAGGAGGACGGAGATATTGTGGCCACGAGGATGTTTTTCGTTGAATTTCTTAATACGATTAAATGCTCCGGATTGCCGAACCATTCCATACGTTTGAAGGTTGGGTGTATAGTGATGCTACTCGAAACATTGATCAAGCTTGAGTATGCAACGGAACGAGAATGATCGTTACAAATGCAGGAAAACATATAGTTGAAGCTAGAATGCTTTCAGGAAAGAATAAAGGAATGAAGGTGTTTGTGCCCAGAATGATGTTGAGCCCGTCAGATATGACAAAATTCCCTGTTAAATTCCAACGTAGGCAGTTCCCATTAAATGTTTGCTTCGCTATGACTATAAATAAGAGTCAGGGACAGTCACTTTCAAATGTTGGACTTTACCTTCCTCGACCTGTATTCAGTCACGGGCAGTTGTATGTGGCAATCTCGAGGGTTACAAGCAAAAATGGGCTTAAAGTTTTGATTTGTGCAAAGGATGGTGAAACGAGCGAGTTTACTACTAACGTCGTATACAAAGAAGTTTTTCACAAATTATGAGGTAATCAAAAATTTCTGACATTCAACCGTTTCCTTAATTCATTTAGGTACAGTTATAGTATTACAATTTTTGAAAACTAATTTATTTTAGGAATAATGATCTGTTGTTGTTGTGGTTATTGGATTGGAATCCTATTCAAGTTTGAACAATCTTGAATAGGTAACTTATAGATGTCGCTGTATTTAAAACTACTTATTATATTTATAAGCTTGCTTCTGTTTTTGATGTTTAATATTGCAGGATAAACAAACACATTAAATACTTATGGTTGATTTATACGACATTGCATGTGGTTCCTCAGGTAATAAACTTTGATATTATATTTACTTAACTTTCCTCTTACGATCTTCATATTTCGATTTCTGACTTAAGTTAATGTGATACAGTTTATTTTCTCATTCAATGCTTCTTTGAGGTGTGATGGAGCACGTAATGTGATACAGTTTATTTTTTCATTTACTGCTTCTTTGAGGTTTAATACAAAAATGTAAGTTACATTCTATCCTAGATTTTTTAATTTAGTATTTTTTTTAATTGTAATTGAACAATCATGCAATGTAATAACCAAATTGAGCACTAAATACGTTATCTTGGAACGGAGGTGGTTACATAGTGAATATACTATAAAAAAAAAACCCTCTGGAAACTGGGAGCACTGGCTCCAAAAATAGGGGAGCAATTGCTCCCAAATTTGCTCAACAGTCTTACGGTTACGGACATAGGGAGCGCACGCTCCAAATTGATGGGAGCTCCTGCTCCCAATATTGTCAATTCAATGCAAAATTTCTGGAATTGGGGAGCGTCCGCTCCCAGTAATGGGGAGCGTCCGCTCCCAATACTCAGTAGATAGGTTATTTCCTGGTTTTGGAGTCTAAATTACGAGCCCTAATTCATAACCTTAGCGATTTCCAAATTTTTTTCTACCAAAACCACGGTTCCCTTCATCCCTTTCCCTAAAAATCCTCAAATTAACTTTGAAATCATCACCCCTACCACCAAATCCATATACCCACTCCTAAACTTCTTCCAAACCCCAATTTCAACACTTATCCTCCATTAATTCCGGCATTGGTGGAGAAATTCGAAGCTTTGAAAGGTTATAATTTTTGGGGTGGAAAGCTTTATTTTTGGAGAGATTTTCGAAGGAAGAGGTAGTGGGGAACGTAGTGACGTCCAAGGGTTGCTTTTCCAGTTCATCCCCTCCAATTAGGCGGTATTCGACGGGAAATTCCTGGTCACAATCCGGCGACTGCATTCCGGTATTTTTTTCTTTTCTAAGATATTTGTGGTTAGTGTAATGGGTAAACGTGGTAGAGATAAAAATGTTCCCAATCCCCCGGTTGTTGAAGAACCCCAATTTGATCAAAATAGGTTTGTTTCCGACAAAGCGGAAAAAGTTTTTAATGCTCATATGGGTAATGCATTCAACATAGAACGGGAATTCGATTGGGAAAGTTATAATTTAAAGGATATTTTTTCTTTTTATAAATGGAAGATGCTTGCGTCGAACCCGGGCACTTGGGGTTTGGGTAGAATTGTTCAGGAGTTTTATGCCAATGTGTGTGCTAGAGGTGATACGCCCAATTCTTATGTGCGTGGGTTTGAGGTCCCGTATACCAGCACGGTGATCAATAGGTATTACAGTATGCCATCTAATTTGTCGGAGGCGAATTGTGCGTATCAGAATTTGATAAGGAAGATGAAGACAAAGGAGGGAATATTGGCTCAACTCCCAGCATTCTCGCTCACACTTGGGGTGAACATTGACCCTACATGGTACAACAAGGGTAACATAATGAAGACGAGGTATCTTAGTGAGGAGTTAGCCATTTTACACCGATTTATTTGTGAGCGGATTATGCCCTCATCACACTATGGGGATGTTAGTTGGAGAAGGGCAGCACTGATGCATGTTGTGGTTTCGAAGCGGAATAAACACCGGATTGATTATGAGACATGAGATCATCGAAATGGCAAACAACATTGGAAGGTCGAACTTCAACTTTCCTATTCTTATCACGGAGTTGGCAGAGATGGCAGGGCTTAATATGCGAGGGGATATCCGTAATCTGAAGCCGGGGACGAAGATTGATAAGTCCACACTCACCAGCTTCAATCGAGCGAGGTTAGGACCACAAATAGGCCATGGAGTTGATGATGAAGGTGAGAGGGAAATGCACGACATGGATTCTACGAAGCAGACATATTACTTGGCGGGGCAAGTAGAAAGTATTGAAGAGAACGTTAGAGGATTGAGGATAGAGTTTGGGCATTTGCAGAATAGAGTGGAGGAAGAGATTGAGACTAACCAGATGTGGAGAGAAAGATTGGAAGGGAAGATGGACAACGAATTTGGGCAAGCTCAGTCATTCAGGGAGGAGCAAATGCGGATGATGCGTTTGATGATGGAGAGACTACCGCCTCCGCCCAATCAGTGAGTTTATTGAGGTATTCCCTTCCCCTTCCTTATTTTCTTTTTTTTTTTATTTTTTAATATTGAACTATCAACTTGATGTCATAATCCTTTCAAACTTGATCATAATTTTCTTCATCCAAGACCATCAAACATAGTAATTGTTGAACAACTAAATGTTTATTTTTGTGAAGCAATTATGACTACAACAGAAATTCATCCTGCTCAGAGGTGTAAATAAGGAGGGTCCAGTTTAGTTGTGGGTTTTTGCATTTCAATGGCAGTTTCAATGGCAGTTTCACTGCAAGGTTACATAATCCTTTTTTCTTTTATTATTTTCTTTCTTTTCATTGCAAAATTAAAAATACGTAATTTGTACTTATGGGGTTACTTCTTACTTCTTGTGATTGACCTTGTGCCTTACTGCTTGCTTGGAGATTAGTAGAATTAAATTATTGAACATACATCATTAAGCAGGAAGGGCCATATTTGATTGGCTATGAGTGAAAATGCCTTTAACGATTGTAGAGTTCAACCCCTTGAATTGGCTTGTAGTGAGGGTCTTCTATCCTCAAGCTAAACACTGCTATCAAGTTGATTTAGAAGGCAAAAGAAGTAAACATGGTTCTTACTTCTTAGTACACCAAAAGCCGAAGTAGGTGCTTAGTAAGATACTAATACTACGTAAGGGAGTCATGACTTGCATAGTTGTATTTGGGTTGTCTAATCTTTGAACCTTTTTTGTGAAGTGGAACATTATATTACGGACACATTCACTTGCTATCAAACCCAAAGCCAAGGAAAAGTTCTAGAGAACACCTAAAATCCCAATCCCTATAATTCTATGTTTGCTACTTTGGGAAGCCGCACCGATTCTTGACATTCACATTTATCTAAAGTTTCAAGGTATTGAGAACAACTTAAGTCTTTCACATGTTTTGTATGGAGCTCATAAGTCAATTGTTATTTGTTAACATTTTGAGGTATGAGAACAAATCAAGAATGTCACACGTTTCGTGGAATTCATTAGTCAATGTACTACAATATAAATGTGAAATGTTGTCCACTGAAGGTCCTCACTTTATACAGGATTTAGTGGGTATATAATTGTATCTATCTTTTATGGGATTTAAAGACTATATAATTATATCTACCTTATATGGTATTTAGAGAGTATACATATGCCACAGTATTCCATATCAAATCACGTAGCATTGTACTACCCTCTAATGTGAAGGAGGAGGCCGGGCAATGAAATGTTGAAAATAACCTCGCAAGAAACCAAATTTTAGGGTTGAGAGTAAAGACAAGGGGCCAAATGAGAGGACGTTGAAGGATGCATTTCTCTTGAAGAATATTGCTTGATGGAGTTGAATGGTTTATAAATCTTGGGGATATTATGTAGTTGCAGAATTAGTGCCACCTTGCAGGCGTCGCTTTATCGGTGCCACCAGTGTCGAAACCCCCCGCCTATTCGTCTATCCTTCCGCAAAAAGAGATAGGAGTGACCCTTTTATACATATATTTTTTTTTTGTAATTCATCTGAAATTGATAGATTTATCGGTTTGTGGTTAATGTTATGTTAGGTTTTATTGATAGAAGTGGTCGATTTTGTTATTGTACTTTAGTTTACCATATGATTTTGATATAGGGTTTGAGAGAATAATTTATTTTTTCTTGAAACCACTTATTTGCATGCATCGATTCCGAGGTAATTCTTTAAATATAATTTAAGTTTGTTTCATTTTTGTTATTGCAATATCGTATATGAATGATTGTTACGCAATCTAAATGATTTTAGCCTAATTTTTTTATGTGTGTTTTATGTGTAGGTGCGGACATGATGCAATTGTAGTTTAAACAAACAAAGAAGGAGCAAGCAGGATAAAGACTTTGGTTTTGTTACTGATTTTGGTTTGGTTAGTTCGTAACTATGTTATTATTCAATCGATACTAAATCAATTGCTTTTGAATTGTATGAATTGAATTTGATGTGGATCAAGATGGTGAAAGTTTTTGGTTTTGTAACTCTGTTTACATTATAAAGCTTTGAGCTTTATACATTCTGCAGAATGAATTCTTGATTCATAGGAATGGGTCATTGTATATATTGTATCTTCCTTAATCCTTATGCTCAGCTTGCAAGATGTTTTCATGTTGCAGTGTTGCACTCATACAGTGATTGTACGGCTTCATAATATACTGACATGCATTGTTGTTCTTCCTCTATTTATGCCCTTTCTACTTCTTCTTACATCTGATTTATTTTCATTGTTATTCACTCGGAAAACTGACTCGAATCGGGTTTACCATACTCGACTCGGTCTCACCTAACTTTACATGGCATATTCGATTCAAACCCATAAACCCGTCGAGCTTAATTCCAAATACCTGAGTCAAACTCGGCAGGTCTCATAGCAACTCGACTCGATCCGTGGAAACTCGACTAGATATTTTTTCATTGTAGTCTCGACTCGAACTCAACAATAGTTTTAAGATTCTCAATCTCTACAAATGCTTTGCATCAGTTTTTCTAAATTGATTAGCTTTTTTATTCCCGTCGAATTTCGACGGGCTATGAACTAGTATTTTTAAAAATAATATACATAGTCATAAAACTTAATCTAATTTTAATTGAGTTTTTATTTGACCTTTTTCATGAACCGGCGTGGTCAATTTAGCTAAAGAAAGAAGCCAAAGCCAAAACAGCTGAACCTTCTTCGGTCTCCGTTTACGCCGACAATGGAAGCTTCAAAATTGAACAGAAACATTACAAGATGGAAGAAAAAACCCCAATCCAGATCTCCAATCCTCTCAATCTCTCTCCTCGCCATCATTCTCTCTCTCCTCTTCTTCATCTCCTACAAACCCATCTCCAGTTCTCTTCTTCTGCTTCCCGTTTCCACAACCTTCCAATCTCCCCAATGCGCCAAATTACGAGCCCTAGATGGGGGAGAGAAGTTTCTATGGTACGCCCCGCACAGTGGGTTCAGCAATCAGTTGTCGGAGTTCAGAAATGCGTTGTTGATGGCTGCGATATTGAATCGGACGTTGATTGTTCCGCCGGTGTTGGATCATCATGCTGTTGTGCTTGGTAGTTGTCCCAAGTTTAGGGTTACTGATCCTAAGGAACTTCGGTTTTCGGTTTGGAATCATGTGATTGAGCTCCTTAGAAGTCGCAGGTAACTCGAAATTTTTGGCCTTCAAGGTGTCATTTTTATTGTTCATGTTTAAAATTTGTGTTTGAATTACTGTTTTGTGTGTTTTTATTTGTTTGTGTGCGCATGTTTTCATATGCAATTTGAACTGTTACACTTGTGTTTTGTGTGTGTGTAAATCCCCCTGTTAAATTGTTAAATTTTTGCATATAGGCAAGATCATATATCTAATGTATATAACATAGGGCACACACAATAGTACAAACAAAAATTTGCTCGGTTCAGTTAGCAGCTCGAGTAAGGGGAAGCGTTGGATAGTTTAGAGGGTGAAATATTATAGAAAGATGAAGAGCCTCATTACATAACCTGTCATGTAAAGAAGGAGCAAGTGTCAGTACCCTAAGCCGTCTTCTATAGATCATCTATCTGGATTCACTCCGTGAAATACACTAGGAATGGGTTTCAACTTGACCTCAAAGACTTGACCGGTCTAATATAGAGAGGGAAGCATTGGCCTTCAATGCGACAAATATATTGGTTTCCAAGTATTAAATGCTAATAGTCAGAAACTATGATTGAAAATGTCTGAGAGATGTGTATGGAATTTTAAGTTCAAGAGATTACCAATGGGGCTAAATTATTTTGTCATCTAAATCTGGGCATTTCTGCATCAGTGACATTTAGAAAGCATCTGAATGCCCTTGAATGGCATTTTCTAAAATTTATCCTAAAATGCCAATTAGCTACATGGAAACACAAGGACCAAGCGTTGAAACATTTAGTTGGACAAGCAAGCTTCTCTAAAGCTTGCATCTCAGAACCATAATCTAGTCTGAACATAATTTTGGGAGGCAAGAAATCCACAAGAACACCTCTCTCTGAAAGGGAGAACCACGGCTTATACGAAGTAAGGTTCCCATTTTGTTAACTCTTGACTTTTTAAACAAATACTCCCTCCGTCCCACAATTTTATGGACTTTTGCAAAATGCACGGGAATTAAGGAGAAATTATTATATTGAAAGTGTTGTGAGTGTGAAAATAAAATAGGAGAGAGAATGAGTGGAGAGAATAGTAAATTATAATGGTGATGTGAGTATTAAAATAATGTAGGAGAGAGAATGAGTGGAGGGAATAGTAAAGATTCCTTTCCATTTTAGGAAAGTTAGATATTATTGTGGGACGCCCAAAATAGAAAGTTTACATATTATTGTGGGACGGAGGGAGTAGATGCTACTCCCTCCATCCTAAAATGAATGTCCAAAAAATGATCAAATTTACTCTTGATCAAGAGCAAATTTGAAATTGTTTGTAGACATTCATTTTTGGGGCAGTGGGAGTAATATAGGAGGCATTATGACATACATCCTAAAGCCTAGAAATGAACTATCTGGACCGCCAATCTGCCAAACACTAATTGAGTGTATGATTTTTGTTCCTTGTTATATGAACATTAGATTTTTGGTTGGGTCTTTTGATTATTTTTCTTAAGATTGTACTCTACGAGACATTGGCAGCATGGAATCTTTGCCTTGAAAATTGGAATTATGAGCATATCTTTTGTATTTAATAAGCAAGGTTCGAGCAAAGTAGCTTTAAAATGAACTGTTTGAGCCAATTTTATTGTGTGCATTCTATTCTCCTAACGCCACCTCTGTGTTTTTGTTGGTGTTTTTTAGTTTCATATTCATACGTTCAAGTATGAATCGCTCTCGCTCTCTCTCTCTCCCTCCCTCCCTCTTCCTCTCTTATGGTCATAGAGACACGAAGATACATACAGTTCCTGGATAACTGTTGTATACCTTATAATGTATAGCATGTGCCTCGATAGGTTATATACTCATAATTACATTGTGAAGGATATGCATAAGTGGTGGTTGTTCTGTAGTGAAAATCATAACCCTAATCTTGGTTTATGTTGCTGATCTTTATGATTGCAGATATTTATCCATGGCCGATATAGTCGATCTTTCACCGTTGGTATCCAGTTCAGGAGTTCAAGTTATTGATTTGAGACATTTCTTATCTCTTTGGTGTGATGTTAAGTTAGACCTTACCTGCTTTAAGGATTCAGATGTTCAAGAGAATTTAAGAGGGTGTGGATCTTTACTATCGGGGTACAAAGGTAACATAAATGATTGTTTATATGCTGTAGATGAAGATTGCAGAACAACAGTTTGGACGTTCCAAAAAGTAGGTAAAGACGGGGCATTGGATTCATTCCAACCTGATGAGCTACTGAAGAAGAAAAAGAAAATTTCATCTGTTAGGAGAAGGAAAGATGTCTATAATACCCTTGGTCCAGATTCTAGAGCAGAGTCTGCCTCTGTTTTGGCATTTGGAAGCCTTTTCACAGGCCCGTACAAGGGCTCGGAGTCTTACATTGATATCCATGAAGCTCCAAGAGATCAAAGGATACAATCTCTAATAAAAAAGATTGAATTTCTTCCTTTTGTCCCTGAAATTACAAGCGCGGGAAAGGCATTTTCTCTGGAGACGATCAAGTCACCTTTCCTCTGTGCACAACTTAGGCTTTTGGATGGGCAGTTCAAGAATCACTGGAAGGCTACTTTTCTAAGCTTAAAACAGAAATTAGAATCTTTAAAGCAAAAGGGTCCTCTACCGATCCATATATTTGTGATGACTGATCTTCCTAGGAGTAATTGGACTGGAACTTTCTTGGGGGATTTAGTAGCAGATTTAAGTTCTTTTCAGTTGTTTGTTCTGAGAAAGGAAGACGAGTTGATAAAAAGAACTGCAAAGAAAATATTAGATGTGGGACACGGAATAAAGTTCAGATCTTTACTGAAGAGTTCTTACGAGGCTGAGAATTCTTGTAGCACACAATTGCCTGACATAGTTCTCCAAGTAGAAGAAACTATTTGCAGCTGTGCTACTCTTGGTTTTGTTGGGACTGCAGGGTCCACCATTGCAGACAGTATAGAGATGATGAGGAAGAACAGCGTATGTTCAGGCTGAAAGTGTTTCTATTCGCAACCTCCAGGAATTCAGTAAATTTCAGTACAAAGTCAAACATGGAATATCTAACACGTCCGTGGAAATCAGCATGTTTCTTGATTTTGACACACATACTAACGACCTGGTCTACAATTGTGATCTATGCTGAATGTTTTCCCCCTCAAAGAGATTCAACTCCACAGGTAATCAATGGCTTTTGAAAGAACTAATTTTTTTCCGGGAAGATTCTTGCTCTGCACAAAAATGATTAATTCTACTGCTCACCCGTAAGGTTTAGACAAGTATCATTGCCTCCACTTGAGGTTCGGTTTCGTCTCACTTTCCCCCTTTTGTCAACTTTATTGAACATAAATGACTATTTTATCCCAATGTCTCCTCAATACAGCATTATGAAATTTTAAGGGTAAAATAGTCAATTATTTAAATAAAGTGGATAAAAGGGATGCAGTGAGACAAAACCAAACATTGGGGCAGTGATAATTGTCCAAATCTTAGGGGTGTGCAGTGAAATCAACCCGTAAAAAAGTGTTATGCTCAGTTACCTTATGAGGAAGTGCTTTGATTAGCATTGCAACATTTAGCACATGCTTGTTAGAAGCTAAAGACTACTGATCATACAAAGAAGCACAAGAAGCATAGAAAGATTATTGATCAACTTTCACTAAGCAGCAGCCTTTAAATAGGCAAAATACATAACAGCAAATGCAAAATTATAGCAACTAATTAGAAGTGGTTCCTAAAGTCTAGGTAGATCTGAGCCAACAAACAACTTCTTAGACTAGGTAAGCCACTTAACATACTCCTATAGACTATGACAAGGTAGATCAGTTGAGCCAACAAACAACTTCTTATACTAGGTAAGCCACTTAACAGACTCCTATAGATTATGACAAATGACAGATAACAATTTACTCCTAAGAACTTAAAACAAACTGGAAAATACAAGCTTTTATTCAACATTCCCTCCCTTGAACTGATGTGTAGACATTGAGATAACATTTGAGTATCCTTTGAACAAACACCAAGCAATCTTCTTAGCTTTAGAAACCTTGGAAATTTGAGGGGTTTTGTAAATATGTCAGCAACTTGGTCCTCACTTCTGCAGTAAATGAGCTCAATGATTCCTTCCTTGCTGAGATCTCGCAAATAGTGATACTTCACGTCTATGTGCTTGCTTCTTACATGTAGCACGAGATTTTGGAGAGTTTTATCGTAGAAGTATTATCACAGTAAATTGTAGTAGCTCTCTTGCTTGAAATGCAATTCTTCAAGAATTTTCTTCAACCAAACTGCTTGACAAGCACATGAAGTAGCTGCAACAAACTCAGCTTCAATCGTGGATAACGTAACAATAGGTTACATCGTAGATGGCAATGAAACTGCTCCTTAACCTAACAAAAACCATAGTCTGATGTGCTTTTCCTGTCATCTTGATCCCCTGCATAGTCACTGTAAGTGAAATCGATCAACTTTGACCTTGTACCTTTCTCGTAGAACAACCCATAATCTTTAGTTCCTTGTAAATACCGAAAAATTCTCTTTGCAGCGGAAAGATGCATCTCTGTTGGATTCTCCATATATCTACTAATTAAGCTCACAAAATGCATTATATCTGGCCTCGTTTTAGATAAATACATTAAGCTCCCCACGATTTGTTTGTAAAAAGTGTTGTCCACCTTCTTTCCTTCACGATCCTTGTTTAACTTCAGTCCACACTCACTTGGAGTAGTCACAGAGTTGCAATTGTTCATCCCAAACCTGTTTAAAACTTCATGTACATACTTTCTTTGAGAAATAAATATCCCCAGCCTGTTGTGACACCTCAATGCCAAGAAAGTAGTGCATCATCCCAAGATCAGACATGTCGAATTCTTCCATCATCGAATTCTTGAAACTTTCAAACATGTTTCCGGTAAAAATAAGATCATCGACATACAAACACACAATGAGCATTTTTCCTCCATCAAATTTAATGTAAAGTGTATGTTCATAAGGACATTTGCGAAATCCTTCCTTAGAAAAATAAGCATCTATGTGACTGTACCAAGCCCTTGGAGCTTGTTTTAGTCCATATAATGCCTTTTTTATCTATACACTTTATGCTCATCTCCAATCTTAATATAATCAAGAGGTTGATCGACAAATACCTGTTCTTCCAAGTCTCCAGATTTCACGTCCAACTGAAAAATGGGCCAAGAATTTTGAGCTGCCATTGCAACCACCATTCTGATTGTATCATGTCGAGCATCAGGGGCAAAAACTTCTTTATAATCCACACCAAATTCTTGCTTATAGCCTTTAGCTACTACGCGAGCTTTGTAGCTTTGTACTTAGCGACTTCACCGTTCTCCTTCAATTTTGTCTTGTAAATCCATTTGACACCAATCGTTTTATTCCCTTTTGGAAGCTCAGTAAGCTCCCATGTATTGTTCCTTTCAATTGCAGCAATTTCTTCATCCATTGCCTTGCGCTATTTTGATTTTTTCACGGCTTCTTCAAAGACCTTTGGATCACAATCTGAATACAAAGCAAAATGTGTTTCAGATTGGTTGACTTCATTGACATTATAATCAACCATCCAAGCAGGCCTACTTCTAGCACGTGCTGATCTTCGCACTTCATCAGCTTGTGATACAAGCGGACTTAGAACAGGTGGTTGAGCATCTTGTGGAGCCTCATGCACATTGATCAAAGGCTGGTCATTGCTCTCTTCGCCATCAAAATTTGCTGAAATCTGCGCTCTAGCTCCAGTTTCACCCCATAACCATGTTTCTCCTTCGTCAAAGACCACATCACGGCTAATGACAATTTTCTTAGTGATAGGATTATAAAGCTTATAAGCTTGTGAGTGATCACTAACACCAAAAAAAAAATGCATTTCTCTCCCTTGTCATCGAGTTTTGTTATATTGTGATCTGGAATATGGGCATAGGCAATGCACCCGAAAACTCTGAAATGATCTACGATTGGTCTTCGCCCACTCCATGCTTCCTCTGGTATCATGTTCTGAACAGCAAGTGTGGGACTTCTGCTCAATATGTGGACACTCCAATTTACAGCTTTTGGCCAAAAAACTCTTTGGAATTCCGTTCCTAGAAAGAATCCTTCTGACCATATTTATTATTGTGCGATTTTTCCTCTCGCAAACACCATTTTGCTGAGGTGTATAGGGCTGTTGTGAGTTGCCTCTTGATTCCATTAGCTTCACAAAAATCTGCATATTCTTGTGAGTTGTACTCTCCTCCACGATCGGAGAACCTTTATCGGGCTTCCAACTTCCTTTTCAGATCACTTTAAATTTTTTAAATGCTACAAAAGATTCAACTTTCTCCTACAAGAAAAAAATTCATGTTTTTTTACTAAAATCGTCAATGAAGGTGATTATGCATCTTTTACCTCCATTGGAACACGGTTTTATTGGCCCACACAGGTCGGAATGTACCAACTCCAATGCCTTTTTTGCTCTCCATGAGCTACCTTTTGGAAATGGTTTGCGGTGTTGTTTGCTGACAACACTATTCACAGACTTTACTTGGAGCTGTTATTTGAGGAAGCCCAGTCACCATGCTTTTTTCCTGTAGTATTTTTAATCCGCCAAAGCTCAGATGCCCATATCGAAAGTGCCACAACCATGCTAGGTCCTTCAATTTTGCGAAGAAACATGAGTGAGAAAGGTTCTTGAGATGAATGGGAAACATGCGATTTGCTGTCATTTTAACTTCAGCAATCAATCCAATTTTCTCATCTTGAATTCGGCACACTGCCTTCTCGGCCTCTACCTCGACCTCTATCTCCTTGTAGGGCTAAGTGACTTTTCGTACTGACCTTCAGTGATTGCTCCTCCTGCTCCTGTTTTCTGATTTTCTTCTCATGGACTAGCAAAGAGCTCTCCAACTCATCAAGTGAAAGAGCATCAATGTCTTTTGATTCTTCGATTGAGCAAACAATGAAGTTAAACTTTGTTGTCAGTGATCAAAGAATTTTTTCAATTATAGCGATATCCTCCATTCTTTCTCCATGAATTCTCATCTTATTTGCAATCGTCATCGTTCTCCTGAAGAAATCTGTAACCAACTCACCTGACTTCATGCATAGCATCTCAAATTCAGTTCGTAAACCTTGGAGTTGCATCCGCTTTGCTCTTGCGTTGCCTTGATACTTCTTTTTCGTTGAGTCCCAAATCATGCTTGGAAAAGATAGTTCTTGGCTTTCAGATCTTTCAGTTCCAATGCTTCAATTTCTGCCTTTTGCGTGTCAGATAATGTTGCTCTAACTGCTGGAAGTGCTACTCCAGCTTCAACAACCTGCCAATACTCCTTCGGCCTCAAGAAGTTCTCCATGAGCATGCTCCAGTGATGACAGTGATCATCGAAGCGTGGAATCGCTGGTTGCACAAAGTTGTTTTAATTGCATCGCCAAGACGAATCAAACAAGTTTACTCATATATATTTCAAATTTTATAAATAAAATAAAATTATTTTTCAACAAATGTGAAATAGATTTCACAGTTGTTCTATAAAAGAATGGCATAAAACAGTGAAATCTATCACACAATTATGCACAATAACTGAAAAAGTGACCTCACAATCATAACTGAGAAATTGACCTTACAGTTGTGCACAAACATTCATGAATAACTGAGAAATTGACCACACAGTTCTCAGTTTAGAAAGGTAAAAACCAAACAATTTCACATTCATAAATAAATGTGAAACTGACCTCACAGTTTTAGAAGTGTGAAAAACATTTCACAGTTATTCACATCACAACCAACAACTGTAAAATAGACCTCACTGTTGTTTTATAAAAGAATGACTTAAAAACAGAGAAATCTATCACACACTTATGTACAATAACTGAGAAAGTGACCTCAACAATCATAACTAAGAAATTGACCTCACAGTTGTGCACAAACAGTCATGAATAACAGATAAATAACGGGTAAACCAAACATACTAAGTAGTAAATTAACTGTGAAATTGACCTCACAGTTCTCAGTTTAGAAAGGTCAAAAACCAAACCATTTCACATTCATAAATAACTGTGAAACTGACCTCACAGATTTAGAAGTGTGAAAAATATTTCACAGTTATTCACATCACAACCAACAACTGTGAAATAGACCTCACTGTTGTTCTATAAAAGAATGACATAAAAACAGTGAAATCTATCACACAGTTATGCACAATAACGGAGAAATTGACCTCAACAATCATAACTGAGAAATTGACCTCACAGTTGTGCACAAACAATCATGAATAACATATAAATAACGAGTAAATCACACATACTAAGTAGCAAAATAATTGTGAAATTGACCTCACAGTTCTCAGTTTAGAAATGTCAAAAATCAAATTATTTCACATTCATAAATAACTGTAAAACAGAACTCTCAGTTTTAGAAGAATATAAGTTTGACAGTAGAACATAAACTCCACTTTCACTTTTTTCTAGTTGCACTAGTTCTTCCGCTGCAATCTCAGCTAGTTCAATCTGTCCATGACTCTTGCAATAGCTAAAGTCTCCAGGTATGCAATGAAATACGAAAGAGCTAGAATCCATGCGTACTTGATAACCAGCTGCACTATTTCTGGCAAGTCAGCGACAGAGTGCTGTAGTCTACGAAGAGTTATGTTTGATGTCACGTGGTAAAACAGGAAGCAGACATTTGTTAGTAGGAAAGTTGTGTGCGGTACATACACAGAATAAATTATCCACAAACTTGCCTGTGACAACATTAAGTTAGTTAACACCCAACCAGAATATTAAAGATTTAAGAGCCTAACATAATGCAGGATTTGCAGAAAGGTTTCATTTGAACACTGTTATTTTCAAAGGATAAAAACCAGTAGAAGTAACGACCAGTAGAAGTAACAGGCGCTAGAATAACCAAGTAAAAGTGTTACGAGCCTAGCATAATGCATCATTGGTAGAAAAGTTTCATTTTGAAATCGTCATTTGATAAATAAAAAACTACAGTAGTAGTAACCACTAGAATGACCAAGTAAAAGAGTAAGATCAGTGGGCTAGCTAGTTATGACTAACGCTTTTCCACTGTAGACCGACAAAGACACTCGCATGAGCCAAAAAAAAATGATACAAATGTAAGTAATGTACTTCGAATCTGATGAGATATTAGGAACACCAAAGTTGAACCAGAGCTGGAACATGGTCTGTAGAGTTGAAGCAGAGATGGGTTGCTTAGGTATTTTTAAAGACATGTTTCCATTAAAAAACACCATACCTATTAAAAGAATAAGTACACGAAAACCTCAGAACAAACTCAAGGTGATGCATAATCCACGGCTCCAATAATAGAATAATGGGCAACTCTTGGCCAGAGCAAATGAACCATTATCAAAAGCTCTTATACACCTTTACACCGAGAATACCATCTATCTTTTTCCGTTTTATTTTTCAAAAAGTAGAAAACGCTTAACAAGGGGGTGACCAACAGTCAACAGAGAAAAGAACCAAGACGGTGAGATAAAAATAATAATGATAAATAAACAAGCACACATATTGACTCCAGTCTGCAACCACATACTTATCTATCTCATTGAACCTAAAGAAAGAGGCAAACGATGTCACTGTTAAATTTTCTGGTTGAATCTGCATATGTTACTCCCACAGAAAGAAAGAAAATCTCTTTCACCAAAACATAGTTGTTCTTGTCCTGGCCTTTAGAACACTTACCTGAGACATTCTTGGTTCACCATTACATAAGAGATCTTAATGGACCTTCACGTTAGTTAAGTTTATAGCAATGAGAAGTCATTTTTTGAATAATCACACTAAGCGAGAAGGTGCAAAGTTGATGATCAAATTGCATAACACATCATTTTTCATGTTACTTTGTTCATGAAAATTAATGAAATAATTGGCTTTTTTCAATAGGTTCTCACAACAGGCATAAATTCACAACAGTTGCATTCAGTTTCAGAAATCGAAATTCATAATTATGCTAGGAAAAAGATATCATAATACTTTCACAACTTGGGACGCCAGTTGTTAATGGAAGATGGGCTGACCGTTTCGACTAATGTTGACGAACTCTAAGCTTAAAGTAGCTTTCTTTATCAATTTCAAAGACAAACTTTGATCTAAGTATTATCACAAACATTTGGTGTGCACTTTGATGAAGAACCAATTATACCTTCACATACCATTCAAACTCAACAATAGAAACTTAGACCTGAAAATAGACCGACTTTGAGCTAGGCATTATGAAAGAAGTTGATGTTCGAACCTTAGGGTCTCTTGTTCGTACGATTTTGGCACCGGCAAACTTGGTGGTGAGACGAATCATGAAGCAGCCGAGAGCCTCATCGCAGTGAAATCCAAACCGTATTTCATTCTCAAGGCCTCAAAGGCTTCGTCCTAGACCACAAAGGCCATGGTCAATCTCAAGGCCTCAAAGCCTTCGTCCCCAACATTGACCTCATAGTTGACGATTGCGTCACCTTCTTCAACTCCATTCTCGATTGAACAACTGGAACACCCGTCGGAGCTCGTCAATTACGCATCGTCAATCGCAGAGAAAGCCAATTGCGGCATCGTTAATCAATTGAGAAAGCCAATTGCGCATAGATAGAGAGAGAGAGACGCAATTGCGCATAGAGAGAGAAAGAGACGCAATTGCACATAAAGAGAAAGAGAATGAGGGCAGTTTCACCATTTAAATGGTTACGAAATATTTTAAAAGGTGCTAGGGGTTTATTGGCAAAATGAATTTCAACTTATGGATCCTAAGGTAGAATATGAAATGGATCCTAAGGTAGAATATGAAATGTGGTTTTTTTTTTATAAATTTCACCTTCTAATGGGGGCTTATTGGTAAAAATTTCCTTTTTTTTATGTAATGGGATTAGGGATAATTTTTGAGGGGTGTTAATTTGTCAACCATATTTTAGTTTTATCCTTTAACTTTGTAAAATATATATTTTGGACTGATTGTTTCATATTTAACATTTTACCCCAATCAATTAAAACGACGTAGTTTAGCTTTCTTATTAATAAGTGTCAAGAACGACGTAGTTTCGAGTAATTCATACTCAAAAAAATTCACTTGGACATTTTTTCCACGTAACATGCCAACTAGTATGTATAGTAGCAATTTCGTTATAATTTGGACGAAAATATGACGTTGTACAAATATTCACACATTTTTCCTAATTACGAGAGCTAATATGACAATTAACTTGTATAAAGACATATTTATATCCTTTAACTAAGTACATGGGTATATTTCTATATTTTCCCAAAAAATCCAAAGTCCTATTCCCCTTGATTAAAGTGTTTAACATACTTGAGATCGTTTCTTGTATTTAGGAGCCAATTAGTGCTACACCCGTGCGTTAAACGTACGGATAAAAAACTATTTCAAAGAAAATTAGAAATAATAGGAGAAGTTGCTCTCCATAGAGCACGTCACACATCTATCCTTTTTATTTTTTCCCTTTTTCTTTATAGCAAGTCACTATCTTACAAATGTGAAATGACAAAATCAACCAAGTTTTCAATTTCAAAACTGGGTGTGAGCAGGAAACGAAAATGAAAATCTTTTTTGAGAAATTAAGAAGCTATGAAAAGTCTTAGTTAATGAGTCATTTGGCGGTGATTAGGCGCCCTAGGCGTGACCTTGGCGCCTTAGGCGTGACCTAGGCGCGCCCAACGCCAAGAAAGCTGGTGTTCACAAAGGAGCCAAAAGCTCCAAAATTTATACTATTTCATTTTCTAGCACTATGCTAAGTCCTCTCAATATATACTACTACATTTTCGAGCATTTCAATTCCTAGACGATGTGAGATTATTATCCCATTTGGTTTTTCAAATGCTAAGGCCTCTCAATATGTACTACTCCATTTTCTAGCATTTCAATTCCTATACGATGTGGGATTAATGTCCAATTTAATTTTCAAATGCTAAGGCCTCTCAATATATACTACTCCATTTTTCTAGCATTTCAATATCATAGTTAGATACTTATTTTTCGGTTTAGTGATAGGGTTTTTTAACCAGTTCATATAGTCTTTTTGTACCTAGACGATGTGGGATTAATATCCCATTTGGTTTTCAAATACTAAGGCCTCTCAATATATACTAAATGGAAAGCTTTCTTGAGAAATTAAAGAGTTATGAAAAGTCTTAGTTAAGGAGCCATTTGGCGGTGATTAGGCGCCCTAGGTGTGACTTAGGCGGTCCCAACACCAAGAAAGCTGGTGTTCACTAAGGAGCCCCAAAATTTATACTATTCCATTTTCTAGTACTTCAATTTCTAGACGATGTGGGATTAATATATCATTTGATTTTCAAATGCTAAGGCCTCTCAATATATACTACTCCATATCCTGGCATTTCAATTCCTAGACGATGTGAGATTAATATCCCATTTGGTTTTCAAATGCTATTTCCTCTCAATATATACTACTCAATTTCCTAGCATTTCAATTCCTATACAATGTGGGATTAATATCTCATTTGGTTTTCAAATGATAACGTCTCTTAATATATACTATTCCATTTCCTAGACTATGTAGGATTAACATTTCATTTGGTTTTCAAATGCTAAGGTCTCTCAATAAATGGAAAGTTTTCTTGAGAAATTAAGGAGCTATGACAAATCTTAGTTAAGGAGCCATTTGGCGGTAATTAAGCGTCATAGGCGTGACCTAGGCACGCCCAACACAAAGAAAGCCGGTGTTCATTAAGGAGCCAAAGGCCCCAAATTTTATACTACTCCATTTCCTAGCATTTCAATTCCTAGACGATGTGGGATTAATATCTCATTTGGTTTTCAAATGCTAAGGCCTCTCAATATATACTACTCCATTTTCTAATATTTCAATTCCTAGACGATGTGGAATTAATATTCATTTGGTTTTCAAATGCTAAGGCCTCTCTCAATATATACTAAATGTAAAGCTTTCTTGAGAAATTAAGGAGCTATGAAAATTCTTAGTTAAGGAGCCATTTAGCGGTGATTAGGCGCCCTAGGCGAAGCTGGTGTTCACTAAGGAGCCAAAGGCCCCAAAATTTATACATCAAGAAAGCTGGTTTTCACTAAGGAGCCAAAGACCCCAAAATTTATACTATTCCATTTCCTAGCATTTCAATTCCTAGATGATGTGGGAGTAATATCTCAAGTGATTTTCAAATGCTAAAGCCTCTCAATATATACCTCTCCATTTTCTAGCATTTCAATTCCTAGACGATGTGTGATTAATATCTCTTAGATTTTTCAAATTTTATTTCGGGTTATTAAAGGGGGTGTGTTTAGTAAATGAGTAATGAACTTGAAATCTATAGTTAGATACTTATTTTTCGGTTTAGGGATAGGGTTTTTTAACCAGTTCATAAAGTCTTTTTGTACCTAGACGATGTGGGATTAATATCCCATTTGATTTTCAAATACTAAGGTCTCTCAATATATACTAAATGGAAAGCTTTCTTGAGAAATTAAAGAGTTATGAAAAGTCTTAGTTAAGGAACCATTTGGCGGTGATTAGGCGCCCTAGGTGTAACTTAGGCGCGCCTGTAAGTACACCAATCTGGATCGCTCTCCATCCAAGCATACGGAAAAAACCAAGGGCGAACTTCTGAATGTCATAACTTCTTTATACGAACTCCGATTGAGATGTACCATATATGATTGAAAAGATCTCGACGAGAACTAGCTTTCCATTACAAAAATAATAAAATATTGAGCCTGTAGACTGGTTCGTGAGGACCATTTTGCACCCAGGGGCCTTTCTGAGATAAAACAAGGTAAAAGGACTTTTTGAGAATTTTGAAAAATATAGAAAAGCAAGACAAGTCCGTGCGGATCACTTTGCATCTGACATCATAATTACAAAATCCTCTTAAAGTCCACAATATTCCCTTAAATCCAGAAAAACCAAAAAACTGCTAATGGCTGACAGTTTCGTGCGACAAAACTAGCCAGAATCTGGACCCTATAAATAGAAGGCTCCCCCTCATAATTTTCACACCTCCCTCTTCTCTCCTCTCTCCCAGCCTTCAGGCATCCCCTCTAAGATCCTTTAGGGCAATCCCGGTCCCTTTCGGTTCCCTCCGGAGCATTTCGAGGCCCCTCGTGGTACTCCGAAGCTCTGCCGAGCGCTCCCGAGATGCTCCCGAGCTGCCCCGAGGCATTCCAAAGCCTCGACGATCCATCTTGAAGCCCTGCCAATCCATCCCGAGGCATTCCGAGCCATCCCGAGGCGTCCCGGCTGGCCCTTTCCGAGCTCAACCAACCGACGATCTCGACGCACGCCGGAACTCTGCCCGAGCACAACCGACGATCCCAACGCACGACGAACCTCTGCCCAAGTCCAGTCAATGATCCCTGCGATCCCAACGCACGCCGAAACTCTGCCCGAGTACACACCTGACAATCTCGAGGCACGCCGAAGCTCTGTCCGTAGACAACCGGCACATCCCAAAGCAACCCCGGTCCATCCCGAAACACTGTTCAACACTCAAACACTATTCCCCAGCGGAAGACAAACACGAACCAACATTGGTAAGGCTTCCTTCCTACACTATTTCAATACGTAGTGTACAATGTAGACATCAGATACCGCATGCATTTTTAAAAGCACATATACACACACACACACAACTTTTAAAGAAAGAAGGAGTACCGAAAGACTCGTTTTTACGAGGCGACTCGGGTGAGCTCTAACATTCTCTTCCCGAGGCGTAACCTGACCTCTGAACTCAAAAATCTCATCACACAACAACAGTTTTTAAACTGATGCATTTTCTCAATGTTTTGGGCTAAATCAAAACGGCGTGGCAACTCTACAAGCAAAAAACACAGCGAGACACCTCCTCGACCAACGCAAAGCGAGATGTTGGGGCCCGCGCGCGAGCTGGATCCGGGTAATTTCAGTTGACGACTCCGCTGAGGATGTTTTGTTTTAAAAAACTTTTAAACAAAAAAATAAAAGATTTTTAAAACGATGATGAGGGTCAAACTTTCATTTTACCCCTTTCTTTAACTGTTGTGTGTGTGTGCATGTGCTTTACTTTTTTATTTACGAAAAAAATAAAAATACAAAAAATGCATCAATATACATATGTGTACATACATTTAAAATTCTTCAAAAACTTCTGTTTTACTCAGAAAAATAATTTTAGTGACCGCACATTACTCGCACTGCTGCCTCGGTACACCGCACGCTACGCGCACTTGCTGCCTCGGATACACTGCACACTACAACCTTTAACCTGGGGTGGTCTCAGTTGCAGCTCGTTTGGCCTTCCTATGCCTTTCGGACGCGCACGGGATCATTCCAAACATCCCATCCTAGCCAGTGTCAACCCTGCACACTTGCATCACACTCTGTTCAGACTCGGTTGGTTTTTACCCGGTCCGTGCCATACAGCCTGGATACATATCCCATGCCGGCCATTTTCTGAGTCAAGGCTCGGAACTCAAGATCCCTTGCGCAAGCAAAGCGATGAAAGGTCATGCTAAAATCTTGACCAGATCTTGATTTCCGAAGCTACGCCCAGACAATGCTTCGTCCCGAATATACATCCATGCTCACATGACACCATGTCATCAAGCCTTTAATACGTCAGCCATGACAATATGACCCAGCCAACGCCTAACGTCACAGATCCCTTGCGTAAGCAAGGTAAAGAGAGGTCATGCGGAACTCTCAAGCAGATCTTGACTCAGGTGCCGGCTCGGCTCATTATTCACATGGCCGACGCATTAAAATGAACATGACAGGCTCGGTCCTTAGGTTCGATTTTTCTTTCAGGCCGGTGGAAACCGCTTGCCCTATAGGACCCTCGCTCGGGGCTGTCCACCCCGGGATGTCGAAATACATGTGCAAAACGAGGGGCTTATAGCCGCACAGATGGTCTCCACTGACCCAGGATCTAGCATAGTTGCGAAAAAGAAGAGCAATCTTTTCCAACCTACCTAGGATTCTGAGAAAACACTGTTTTAAGTAAATTAAAACAACAAAAAAATAAATCATAAATAAAAAGCGGAAACTGCATGTCACATGAGCTTTCCCCCTTTATCCAAAAAGACCTTCCCATGTCTAAACCTTACCCGTCACCCCCTCCAGCGAACCGAGAGTGGTTGAGAGTACCCGGGAGCCGCCTTTTCAGTATCGAAGTTACAAGGTCAGACAGCCCTTCCGGTTCAGCGGTCCAAGCAGTCCGCTATTCCCCCATGGTGGGATTAAAAGATAACAGTGAGGAAAACGGAACCCCGCCACTGAGAAACCTCCAGACAATGGAGGAGGTGCTGCGAGCCTTCGAAACTCTCAAGAAACGCCAGGAAGAGCAGCAAGCCTGGATCGTAGACACCATGCGCCGTCGCGGAGCCGTCGCTGTTCCCCAAACAGATGGGACCTTCGTTCTCATAGAAGACGAAGAAATACCTGCTCCCCCGGGTCCTCAAAGCTATCAGCAGGTCCCGCCTCCGCCAAGCTACGAAAAACCAAGTAACGCAAAGCAGCTCCCGCTAAAAGCTTCACTCGAGCATCAGTCAAGCAGCTCCGACTTGCCCGCCTCAGCACAGTCAGTTTCCCGGCCCGTCGCCACAAGCTCAATATCAGCAGCACACATACGTGCCTGCTCCGCCAGATCCCAATGCATCTCGTGGGATTCAATCCTTTGCCTCTATACGAGCCTCGCAACCATAACCTGAAATCCAATGCCTGCCAGGGATAGACATCCCAAGCGGATACCCTGACATCTCAAACCTACCACCCGCTGGACTGCCACTTGGGGCTAATGAAACATTTCCCAATTCCTAAACACTACCCTTAGCGGCCCGGGCAACCATATCCGAGCAAGGTAGTTCCCCTACCTCCAAAGTTCCGAATGCCGGAGATGGAAAAGTTTGACGGGACAGAATGCCCAAAACCCACATCGACTCCTATGTCTTGGGTATGAGAGCCAAAGGAGCAACCCCACAACAAATGGCGGATCACTTCCAGCATTCCCTCAAATCCACGGCATTAAGGTGGTTCCTCAACGTAAAGGCAGAAAACCGCTCCACCTGGGATCAAATCAGCAAAATCTTCCTGGAGAAGTACCGCGCCAACCTTGAATGGGAAGCAAACCGCCATGATCTGCAAGCCACCGAACAAAAGGATGACGAACCAGTAGGCGAGTTCTACAAAAGATGGAACTGGAAGCTAAGCGAGATAATGGATCCGCTTTCCAAAGAAGAGCAAATGGACATCTTCCATTCCTGCCTCAAACCATCTCTGAGGACCTTGATCAGCCATCACTTCTATCCGGACCTCCGTGCCATGGTCAACGCCGAAACCAAGTTCGAAAAGACCCTGAGCCTCCAGAAGACAACAGCAACTCCCGCTTCTTCCTTCCGCTACCGGGAAACCCCACCAAATCTGGCACTTAGCCCAAACAATGGAAAAGAAGCCGCCGGAGCAGTTCACTACATTCAGAACGGAGTCCAAGGAAGCTGCGATCAAGCGCCCCCGAGAAATAACAATCCTCCCCCGTCGCAGCGTTTTCAGCACTTCGACAACCTCGGAATGCCTCTGATCCAAGTGTTTGAGGCGTTGATGAAGCAGAACATGCTCAAGCCCCTTGAGAATTATCAGCCAAGGAATCTTAACCCAAACATGGATATGAGCAAGCATTGCGCTTTTCATAACTATCCCGGCCATACCACAGACAATTGTGTCATACTAAAACAAGCGATCCAGGGGCTGATTGAAGAAGGAATGTTAGAATGCCCACGCGGTCCTAACACAGTCAGAAATCAATTCCCCAGAAACAATTGGGGAAAGCAGTAGTGAGAAGCCTTTTGACCCTCGCACCCTCTCAAGCTCGTCAAAAATTCCATTGAAGAACTGGGTTACCTTCTCATGACCCACAGCCAGCAAAGAAGAAATCGTCCGGAAGCTTGGTCTAACCCCAGTCTCCTAGAGTCTAGCTTCTAAAATAAAAGACCCCGAGTCTGTCATGTTTAAAGTTTAAGTCTCTCGAGTCATCTGACGGCTTTACGCCTGAAGATTATGCGTTTGTAACAAAAATCGCGCTTCCTTATGCTTCGAATAAAAGTTCGACCTTTCTGAGTATCCCCTCATTGCCACTTTAACAAATGATAAATTAACTAATCAAAAACAGTTAATAATTATTCACTTGGTAAAGACGCAGACGCATTAATGAACAATGTATTAAACAAATCTTTAAGCATGTTGTCAAACGAGAGGAAAATCGGGCCCAAGCTGCCGATAAGGTCCTAACCAAAACGAATTTGGGAACTGCTGAAGAGCCAATAGAGACGCAAATCGGAAAATTCTCCGTCGATACTTCACCCAAAGAATATCGAGTCTTCTTCTCCCCCTTCTACACTCTAAAAAAAAATAAAATAAAAAATCACACAGTCAAACCTCGTAGGTTCTAGTACTTTTCTCATTCAATTAAGTCCTCCACGGACATTGTAATTAAGTCTTCAATTTTTCATACATAAGTCTTTTTTCTTTTCTTGCTAGACTTGAGACATTATTTTGCACCCCACATTACATTTAATGAAATGGTTTTGTTCTATGTGATCACTTGCATTGCTCAACAAGTAATTCCACAAATGATTAATGCTTTGATTAATTGGTGTGAGAAAGTCAATCGATTGCTCCCCATACACCTTACCATACCCCACACAAAGGCCTCCATCAAGCCATACACTTTTCAAAACATGTCCCCACCATCACCTTGACCAAGTCAACGACGGCGGCAACATCAAAGGACAACAACAGGTCGCTCAGCATCAAAAGATTGACCCCATGTCGACAACAACCTAGGGGCTTGCCTTCGCCCTCGTGCGCATCCAGAAAGTTCAAGCAGGAGCTTGCCCTCTGCCCTCGTGCGCTTCAAAAAAAAAAACAAAGAGCTCAGGCAGAAGCTTTAAAAAAAAAGAGCTCAAGCGGAAGCTTTCAAAAAAAAAAAAGGGGGCTCAAGCAGAAGCTACAAAAAAATGAGGTCAAGGACTGAGCGCCGACAAACAAGAAGCAAGGGAGTCACTGAAAAGACCGTCAAATACGACTTGTCAAGAAATCACCTCAAGGCCCGTGCCTCATCATTCAACTTTTCGAGCCTTTTCATCAAAGGCCGCACAAATATTCATTACCCTTGCCCCAAAGCCAAACACAGCTCGACCCCGAACTACGTCGACCTGAGCTCCTTGTCTTAAGGGGAACATAGGCAACCAGAAATGGTCCGGTCATAAACACATTCAAATCCACAAATTCGGTCTCACCAATGACCTCTCCTATACACAAACCTTATTTCACACCAGACCAAATTCGATCCTTGATACCGGTTGAATTTCTCCTCGTGATTAATCAAAGCATATCAAGTTTAATTGTTGAATAACCCGAACATCAACAAAGGGTTTTAAGCAAACATGTGATCAATGTGAACAAATCAAGTTTTCAGATGTCTCGGCAAGTCTTCTTTTTCTACAAAATAGGAAAATAGAGCTAAACACTGATTTTCTGTCAACAAGGGCTTCCATACACTTTTACAAGCTTTTCAATGCTCACACTCTCTCAAAAGAGTCAAACCCCAAAGCATGTTTTTTTGTGCCTACATCAAATAAGGCATTCACACAAAAAGGGACCCCATTTCCACCTTTTCAAATAATATATACGCCCTTGCAAGTGTACATTACAAGTCATGTCTCTCACAAAAAGAGGGTCGAACTACGCAGACCTGAGCCCCTCAGTCCGAGGGGAACGTAGGCAGCCTTCATTGGTTCGGTCTAAAGCATACACAAAAATCCCAAAAGTTGGACGCCATCAAGGCTCAGACAAGAAGCAAGCAAGAGATTTTGCGTCTCGACAGTGCTTTAAAAGTAAATCACAAATCATCACAGTTAAAACACTTTTTGATGAGTTCAAGCACGGTCTACTCTCGATTCACAACATGCTAAAAGACAACTTAAAACATTTAACGATCAATGTGTCTGCAATGACAATGAGTGGATACTTAGGAGGTCATTCTGCGCCACTCGCGCTTGTCCCCTCGTCATTCTTCCCTCGTCCCCAACAAGTCTTCTTTCATTCCACATGAGCGAGTTCTGTCTCCCTCATTTCGAGATCAAGAGTCCTCGTCGTCGTGTCAAACAAACCAGTCGCTCTCAAAGCATCGTTCGCCCATGCCTCGACTCGGATCTCCTCCCTACGAGTCTGCAAAAGGGGATCTCTCTCCGCTAGTCTGTCAACTCGAGTCCCGTAGTCAAACAAAGCGTCTCCCATGACACCCTAAGAGTTAACCCAAGCTTCTGCACTCCTAAAGTCGCAGCTGAAATGGCAATCTTGCCCCGGAATTGCCTCGCGCTCGCTCCCTGTAATCGATCGAGCTACCCAAGTACTCGCAGTCAGGACAACACTCTCCCTAAGAGGTACCCCAAGAGGAAAAGCAGCAAACTTCCATACCCTCAGAAAATACAGAAAAGACATCTGGATCTGTCATGCAGAAAGAGACTACCTCCATAGTGGCAATGCCTTCCCAGCCCAGCAAAGGCTCCTGCCTCAAAGGACAACTTGAAACAAGCGATGGAACATAGAAAGAGGACCAAGACAAACACGGAACTCTGACAACATAGGAACCTTCCTAACAGGCCCTCCTAGTCTCAATTCCCCAATGAGGAACCCACCAACGGAGGTGATTCGTGCCAAGTCAAACCATCCACCTTTCCCAAGTAGACTGATCCGTCTCCAAGACCCAATGGTTGCTAAGCAAACGTCCACGTACTAAAAGATGTCAGAAGCGCAGGCATTGCTTGAAGCCACTCTCGCAACCACAAAGTGACCAAAGCAGGGGCTTCCCCCACGCATGAACCGGTCCCCCATCGTCAGGCGATCCATGCCGTGGAAAGTCTCCCCCGAAACTAAGGGAACGATGTACTCACCGGCCCGGCAATGGCCTACCACATCCAACAAACACGTCCCAGGAGACATCACTCCCGCCGTCGCTCATGAAACTGTCAAAGCTGCTTCAGCCCCCAACTGCTCAAAAGCCTTACCAAAGCCATTTTCGGCCACCATACACTAACCACAAACATTTCAAGCTCGTGCGACATGCACAGAACAAAAAAGGGGGAATAGAAACAACCCCTAAAGCTAAAATAAAAGAGTTCATTACATGTGAATACATTGTGCATAAAAATACAAATATTTTGTTGCTCTCCTCGCTAACATGCACAGAAAAGAAAAAAAAAAGAGTCCTACTCTGAGTCACGGCACCACCGCCTGGTAAAGACTCCCACATCTCGGCGCCTCCGCCAGCCACCTCATCATCCTCAGTGAACTCATCACCTTCCTCGACCGGATACTCCAAGACGTCCGCAGAAGTCAGAACGAAGAGGCAAAGAGAAGACGAACCATCCCTCCTATATCTCGGTCAGAGGACATCACATGTTCTCACAACCGACCTAAACGGTCACCCGCAAGACATCGACATGTCCACGCAGAGAGTCTTAGTCAAGAGGACATCACACGTCCTCATGCACGACAACGCACTCACCTCACACACGAACTACGATTGGCTTGATTCCCACTCAGGGATACATAGGAATCCTATCAAAGGGTCCAGCCGTCCGACCAACCTGGTCATCTTCTCTCTCCCAGCAAGCGATCCAGATCAGGACCCTTATCTTATCGATGACCCCACTTCCTTCATAAGTGACGTCGCCGAGGGGCTTCTGTAAGTACCCCAATCTGGATCGCTCTCCATCCAAGCATACGGAAAAAACCAAGGGCGAACTTCCAGAGGTCATAACTCCTTCATACGAACTCCGATTGAGACGTATCATATATGGTTGGAAAGCTCTCAACGAGAACTAGCTTACCATTACAAAAATAATAAAATATTGAGCCTGTAGACTGGTCCGTGCAGACCATTTTGCACCCAGGGGCCTTTCTGCGATAAAACAAGGCAAAAGGACTTTTTGGGAATTTTGGAAAATATGAAAAAGCAAGACAAGTCCGTGCGGACCACTTTGCATACGAAATCATAATTACAAAATCCTCTTAAAGTCCACAATATTCCCTTAAATCCAGGAAAATCAAAAAACTGATAATGGCTGACAGTGTCGTGCGACACAACTAGCCAGAATCTGGACCCTATAAATAGAAGGCTCCCCCCTCATAATTTTCACACCTCCCTCTTCTCTTCTCTCTTCCAGCCTTCAGGCATCCCCTCTCTCCCAGCCTTCAGGCATCCCCTCTAAGACCCTTCGGGGCAATTCCGGTCCCTTTCGGTTCCCTTCGGAGCATTCTGAGGCCCCGCATGGTACTCCGAAGCTCTGCCGAGCGCTCCCGAAACGCTCCCGAGCTGCCCCGAGGCACTCCCGAGGCATTCCAAAGCCTCGTTGATCCATCCCAAAGCCCTGCCAAACCATTCCGAGGCATTCCGAGCCATCCCGAGGCGTCCCAGCCGGTCCTTTCCGAGCTCAACCGACGATCTCGTCGTACGCCGGAACTCTGCCCGAGCACAACCGACGATCCCAACGCACGACGAACCTCTGCTCAAGTCCATTCAACGATCCCTGCGATCCCAACGCACGCCGAAACTCTGCCCGAGTGCACACCTGACAATCCCGAGACACGCCAAAACTCTGTCCGCAGACAATCGGCACATCCCAAAGCAACCCCGGTCCGTCCCAGAACACTCTTCAACACTCAAACACTATTCCCCAACGGAAGACAGACACGAACCAACATTGGTCCTTCCTTCCTACACTATTTCAATACGTAGTGTACAATGTAGACATCAGATACTGCATGCATTTTTAAAAGCACATATATACACACATACACACAACTTTTAAAGAAAGAAGGGGTACCGAAACACTCGTTTTTACGAGGCGACTCGGGTGAGCTCTAACATTCTCTTTCCGAGGCGTAACGTAACCTCCGAACTCAAAAATCTCATCACACAACAACAGTTTTTAAACTGATGCATTTTATCAATGTTTTAGGCTAAATCAAAATGGCGTGGCGACTCTACAAGCAAAACACGCAACGAGACACCTCCTCGGCCAACGCAAAGCGAGATGCCGGGGCCCGCGCGCGAGCCGGATCTGGGTAATTTCAGCGCCCAACACCAAGAAAGCTGGTGTTCACTAAGGAGCCCCAAAATTTATACTATTCCATTTTCTAGTACTTCAATTTCTAGACGATGTGGGATTAATATATCATTTGATTTTCAAATGCTAAACCCTCTCAATATATAATACTCCATATCCTAGCATTTCAATTTCTAGACGATGTGAGATTAATATCCCATTTGGTTTTCAAATGCTAATTTCTCTCAATATATACTACTCCATTTTCTAGCATTTCAATTCCTATACAATGTGGGATTAATATCTCATTTGGTTTTCAAATGCTAACGTCTCTTAATATATACTATTCCATTTCCTAGACGATGCAGGATTAACATTTCATTTGGTTTTCAAATGCTAAGGTCTCTCAATAAATGGAAAATTTTCTTGAGAAATTAAGGAGCTATGACAAATCTTAGTTAAGGAGCCATTTGGCGGTATTTAAGCGCCATAGGCGTGACCTAGGCATGCCCAACACAAAGAAAGCCGGTGTTCACTAAGGAGCTAAAGGCCCTAAAATTTATACTACATTTCCTAGCATTTCAATTTCTAGATGATGTGGGATTAATATCTCAATTGGTTTTCAAATGCTAAGGCCTCTCAATATATATCACTCCATTTACTAGCATTTCAATTCCTAGACGATGTGAGATTAATATCTCTCAGATTTTTCAAATTTTATTTCGGGTTATTAAAGGGTTTGTGTTTAGTAAATGAGTAATGAACTTAAAATCTATTTAATCTCGGTTCTAGTTTGAGCGGGAAAATGGGTGTGTACTAAAGTGCTTTTCACTTCAGCCTTTATATAGTAATAGATGTACTTTAGGCAATTGTAATTTTTATTAAAATTTACTAATCATATTGAGTATAAAATTTAAAAAAATATACTCCCTCCGTTCCACAAATCTACGCATTTTTTGTGTCGGTGTGGGAATTAAGGTAAAAAGTGATAAAGGTGATGTATTGTTAGTGTAAAAGTAAAATAGGAGAGAGAATGAGAGGAGAAAATAGTAAATTTGAAAAGTGTTATGAGTAGAGAGAAGTGGATCTCATTTTTATTTTTAAAAAGTACAGATTATTGTGAAACGTTCAAAAGAGATCTTTTTACATATTATCGTGGGACGGAGAGAGTACACGTATATATGATACTCCCTCTGTCCCGCTACAAACCGCACACTTTCTATTTTGGGCGTCCCATTACAAATCGCACACTTCCTCTCCACTCATTCTCTCTCCTATTTTACTTTTACTCACAATATTTATATCATTATTTTTTTCCTTAATTTTCGCGCAAACAATATCCCGCGTAAACAGTAACAATGCGATTACTAGCGGGACGGAGGGAGTATTTAATTTGAAACTAGAAAGATGAGAAGAAATTGTAAGACTCGGGCGCAGTCATTTGGGCTACCGACCAGAGTTTGGTAAACCATTTTGTGTTCAGATTGTGTTCAGACTAAGTTTGATTGTTGAGCCGCTAGTCAATGTCTGGTTTAGGGTTAACCATATCTCGACAACAAATTACTTTATCAATTCCAAAATATTCTTTTTGTCGTTAATGATAACAAATTATTTTCTCAATTCCAAAATAATCTTTCGATCGTTAACCTGCAGATAGTTTGAGTGATATCAAAATAATACTCCAACTTATAAAATTAAAGCAGAATTGTTGTTATGGGATAGGAATTGTCAGCTGATTCAACAATTATATACTCTCTCTGTCCCGGTAAAAACTGCACGGTTACTGTTTGCACAGAAATTAAGAAAAAAGTTAGTGGAAAAAATATTGTAAGTATGAAAAGTGAGGTTGGAGAGAGAAAGTGGGGTAGGAAATAGTGATTTGATTGGTATTGTGAGTATAAAAGTAAAGTAGGAGAGAGAATTAGTGGGTGGAATAGTAAAGATTCTTTGCCATTTTAGAAAGTATGCAATTTGTAATGGGACGCCCAATGAGAAAAATGTTGACGGAGGGAGTATAAATAAGGGACAATTATCAAATAGTCCCTCATCCTAATGAAAACTACCACCAAGGACACACATTTCATGAATTTACCACCAGGTCCGTCGGTTATAAGCCCACCCGCGTCATTGTTAATGCCACCATGTCGCTGTCCCTTTCTCTCCCTTCTTTTTCGTTTTTTTCTTCTCTCAAAACTTTAAAATGAAATATCTTAAGATATAGAACTAAAAAAAAAATAAAAAATTCGAGATCATTGTATTATTCGTATCGTCAAAACGAATCAAACTAGCAGCATCAACATATAATTTGGAGCAAATTTGATATAGTTGTTAAGTTCACATTTGTTCTAATTAAGTTCACAGTTGTTACAAGTTCACAGTTGTTTTTGATAAGTTCACAGTTATTTTTTTATATTTGTTCCAATAACAATTAAGAGAAGTTCACAATTGTTTTAGCTAAATTCATAATTTCTACATGAAAATGACTATTATTTACTTAATTTACAGATTTTTTTAGTTAAGTTTACAGTTGTTTTAGTTAAGTTCACAGTTGTTGATAAAGGCACACCATGCGACATAAAAGGGGCATCGCTCGCTATCCCTTTCTCCCCCTGCTTTTTCGTTTTTTTCTCCTCCCAAAACTTTAAAATAAAATATCTTAAGATCTAGAACTCAAAAAATAAAATCTGAAATCACCGTTGTTTTCGTATCGTCAATACAAATCAAACTAGTAGAATTAACATATATTCTGGAGCAAATTTGAGAAGTTCACAGTTGTTACAAGTTCACAGTTGTTTTTGATAAGTTCACAGTTATTTTTTACATTTGTTCCAATAGCAATTTAGAGAAGTTCACAGTTGTTTTAGCTAAATCCATAATTTCTGCATGAAAATGACTATTATTTACTTAATTTACATATTTTTTAGTTAAGTTCACAGTTGTTTTAGTTAAGTTCACAGTTGTTTTTAGTCTTTTATAGCCTTTAGTTTGCAATTTTATGAGATGATTTAACCTATTTGTTAAGTTCAATGTTGTTTTTTGTTAAGTTCACAATTGTTTTAGTCCTTTATGGCCTCTATTTTTGCAATTTTATGAGATTATTTGACCTATTTGTTATGTTCACAGTTGTTTTTACTTAAGTTCACTGTTGTTTTTTGTTAAGTTTACTGTTGTTTTAGTCCTTTATGACCCCTATTTTTGCAATTTTATGAGATTATTTGACATATTTGTTATGTTCACAGTTATTTTTACTTAAGTTCACTGTTGTTTTAAACAATCTTATGAGGTGTAAAAAGTCTAATTTCAACTGTACAGAGGGAGTAAATTTTCATAAAATTGAAAGTTAGTTTCAAATAGACAACCTTATGAGGTGTAAAAAGTCTAATTTCAAACGGTAAGGAAGGAGTAAGTGAATAGTAATCAAAATCGACTCAATGACAGATTGAACATAACTAACAAATGTATCACCATTGTTGACAAAATCTCAGGGTCTACAAACTGACAATTCTATAATTTTAAAAAATAAAAATATTAAAACCATTAGTAAAATCAACTACTGTTGCCCATCTTCTAACACAACCATCTTTGACATACTAAAAAAAATAAAATAATAAAATCCTAAGTTGAACAGCACCCAGAAGTCTTCACTGCAGAAACATCTTTACTCACATCAATGTTCTCACCTCTATAAGGTAAAGTCGAGGCACCTCCATTTTCAGAAATTCTCCATAGCTTTTGTCGACAATTCGATGAATCCGAGTAAGAACTTCGTAAAAGCATTATCCACATTTGTAGCTTCAAGTCTTGAAGTTTCCATGAAATAAAGTGATTCTTTCTCGAAAAGACTTTCCATCTTCTGTGGTTACAGCCACTAGGTGTCTAAGATCGGATTTGTTGCCAATAAGCATGACCACGATGTTGGGATCCGTGTGATCTCGCAATTCCTTTAGCCAACGTTCAACGTGTTCAAATGTGGAATGTCTGGTGACATCGTACACTAGAAATTCGCCGGAGGAGGAAGAGGAGATGGGTCGCCGGATATAGAGTGCGTAACTTCTGGAGATTTGTAGCAGATTGGTGGCTGAAATCTGAGGAAATTCGCCCGAATTTATGGAGTTTGGCCGAAAACCCACTTCCTTGGTATGGAGGGCTATTCAGGTGGCTATGGTGGCGGGTTATGGTGCTTTTTCAGTGAAGAAGGTGGAGGGAGAGACGGCGGGGAGGGTCGCCGGAGGGAAAGGGGAAGGGTCGCAGGAAGGATGGTAGAGAGAGAAAGTGAGAGAAGAGAGAGAGAGAGAGAGAGAGGGGATTGTTTTTTATTTTTGGGTGAGGGTTAGTTTGGGCGAAGGACTAGGTGGAATTATGGTTATGATGCTGGACTAGTCAGTTAAATTTCAAAATTTTTGCCTAAATTATTCTTTTGACTTAGAATTAAGGACCCGTTGATAATTTTCCCTATAAATAATGATGTCAGTTCTAATAACGCATAACCGTTTAATCGCCGTGATTCACAGATTATCTTTTTATTGCACCCCATTATCTTTTACACAAAATCTGGGGAGAAACGCGTTTCTCCGTAATTTATGGAGAAACGGGGCCCGACTTGTCGCGCGACAAGGCTTCTGGATATCCAGAAGCTTATGAAAGTGATATCCAGAAACCTTCAAAATGAATATCCAGAAACTTTCAAAATGTTTCTGGATATTCATTTGATGGTTTCTGGATATACATTTGAGTTTGGATATCCAGGAAACCTTTCAAAATGAATATCCAGAAACTTTCAAAATGTTTCTGAATATTCATTTGATGGTTTCTGGATATACATTTGAAGGTTTCTGGATATCCAGAAACCTTCAATAAGCAATTTCTGGTCTTGACCTTGGATTTGGCTTCAAATATATTTTTTCTGGATATCCGCCCAAAGGCTTCTGTATATCCGTTTCAAAGCTTCTGGATATCCAGAACCCTTTGAGACTGATATCCAGAAATTTTTTTCTGATTATCAAACGCATAGCTTCTGGCTATTAAAAACACGTTTCTCCATAGTTATGAAGAAACGCGTTTTTCCATAGTTATGAATAAACGCGTTTCTCAGCAGACCTACTCTATCTTTTACTATGTTTATTCCTTATCCAATCATTATACATTACGTAATCAACTTGCTATTAACCCGCATGAACTCAAAAAATTCATTTCAAAGAATTCAATTCAACAACTAAGAATATTCGTATTCTACATAATAAGCAAAGACAATCCAATTAATACTTTTCTCGTCTAAAAATAAATATTTTATTTTTGTTTGAGGAACATTTACATTAAATAAGTTTAGTTTGGAAGAAGTTTGACTATCATTGATATATACAATTCTATATTTTTAATATTTAACGATATCTCTTTTAAAAAATATTAAGATATGAATACAAATTTGAGTTGAGTTCAAATTTTAGGAAAATAATAAGTTAAAATAAGTATTCTCTCTGTCTCATAAAAATATAAAAAGTAAAACACCCCCCCCCTTCCCTTGTTTTACAAAAAAATATTATACTTTTATCCTTTTAGGGGTCGTTTGGTAGCCTGATTAGAGTTGGATATGATTATTAGTCCAATAATTTTGGTATTTGGTAGGCTAAATGCAATGGGAGTAATAATCCTGGATACAACTCGGATAAACTTGTTATCCACTCTTATCCCCTCTAACCCCTTCATATTAATCCCCAAGAAAAGGGTGGTGTTATTAATCCCCCACTATTAACACACTATTAACACAGGCTAATCCTATCGGCCTACCAAACGAGCCCTTACTAAATTTACATTTTTCCAAAATGTAGACTTTAATTAGACTCCCATATTCATAACAATTATTATTATTCCGTACCTACCGAACTTTTTTCCTTCTACTTAAGTTTTCGTACTCCCAAACTTACACCACTTAGCTTTTTTCATTCTCAAAATTTTTAACAAAATTGATCTCTCTTCATCCCAAAGTAAGAATATACCTTGATTTTGGATGTTTAATAGAAAAATAAAAAAAAATGGGTAAATATTTCAAGTGGTTTGAGAATATAAATGTTTAAAACACTATTAATGATGCAAGCGTATTAAAGTAGGTTAGTAAGGGTTGTTTTTTTAGTGTGACGAAAGCATTATTCATTTGCGAACGTGAATCAAGGAAAACTCCATAAATATAGGTGTTGTGTGCGAGAAGGAAAATGAAACTGGTGTAAGGAATAGTAAAACAATAGTTGTTCTAAGTATGAAAAATACTTCATCTGTCAAATTTCAAATCAGACTTTTTGTCATTTTCGTCTGTTTTATCTCAAATTGAACTTTTCAAAATGGTAAAGAATTTTTATCATTCCTTACACTCATTCTCTTTCTTACTTCACAACACTATTTAACTTATCATTCACCTCACCCATTCTCTCTCATGTTTTATTTTTCATACTCCCAACAACTGTTGGGCCCTACATTTTTCAGTCAACGTGATTACAACTTGTACTTAACAACTTGGTACTAACAACTTGAGTTGTTCTATTTTACAACTTGGACCTCTGCAGGTTGGGTCGCATAACGTTTCCCTATTTTTTAGGGAACATGCCGAAGACTGGTTCAACCACGTTTCTCCAGCAAATCTCGTCATTATCTCTTCATCAACAACAAGTGCGGATATATCTCTCAAGATCAACCACTTCTCCGAGTTTTAAGGCCCTCATTGTTATTTAGTTTATTTCTTGAGGTATAAAAGGGGGATATGCACTGTAAATTCGCACACACGTACTACACTAGCCTAAGCTCCCTTTTCATATGCTCTTAGCTTTGTAATCATCAGTGAATTCTTAGTAAACTTTCGGTGAAGGTAGGAGCCACATCCTCCCGGGGTTTTGTCTTGCCGAACAAGTTGTTCAAGGGCTTTCCCTAGTCAACAAACCACTTGTGCCTATTTCTATCTAATACGATGATCATTGTACCTAGATTCATATCACTTTAGTCACTTTTCCCTTCTTATAAATCTAATTGTTGAAATCTGACCAAAACAATTTGGCGCCGTCCGTGGGAAACTTTGATTATCCGTATAGAAATGGCCAATCCTTCATCCTGCTAGCCGGACTCGGCCGACCCTCGTTTCCGGCTCCCAAGCAATCCATCCACCGAATGCGTGTCAGCTCAACCTGGACTTGATGACCAAAGCATGGCCGATATGTTGAAAAAAGTAAATGACCTAGGTTAAATGCCCAGAACATACTAATACCATGATATTCAACGCCATTGATAGTCTCGTAAAGGGAAGCGAGTTGAGACTCAAGTATCCACTCCGTTTTCACCTTTACTTCCTAGATCCTTGTTTGGTGCAGTACGGGACCAAGCCATGTTGGAGATATTCCTATGTCCAACACCCCCGCCATGAGAGCACACCTGGTCGACATCTATTCCAATCGAGCAACCGAGATTCAAATGACCAAACCTAGCCAACTCTTGTCATCTTGCTACACCTATGCTACTCCCCACCTGGGCAAACAGGAGTTTCTTCAATACTTTTGACACTTTCGCACCTCAGGTTAGTAATGCTCCTCTTTTTGCGGAAGAACCAACTTGTTAGGGAGATGCAAACCATTAAGGAGTTGCTCCGAAGCATGCTCCGGAGTCAACTTGCCATATCACCGTGTCTCCCAACTTGCTACAATGAGTCTCGTTTTGTACCGGCGATAGCCGTGTGGAGATCCCGAAGAAATTCTCGCACTTCATATGAAGAAGTATGACGGAGTACCGATCCACAGAAAGTACGTGTGTTGTTGTATCAGAATCAATGGATGTCATAAGTATTCCCCCTATGTTCGAGAGAAGCATGTTTTGCAGGGGGCTTTGGCTCAACCTTGTCAGGACCTCAGCCTTAAAGTGGCTAACAGGACTTCCTCTAAACTCTATTTCCTCTTATGCTCAACTTGTTAACATGTTCATTAACCAATTTTCATGCAATAGGGCATTCGACAAGTTGACCAGCGATCTTTATAGAATTGTGCAACAACCTAACGAAAATCTCAAAGAATATTTGCACAGGGTTCAACAAGGAGGCAAATACTATAACCAACTTGGACATGTCCACAATGACAGAGGCGTTCCGCATAGGGTTGAAGAAGAATTCGTTGTTCTACAATGAGTTGGTGATGAAACCGCGAAACAACTTGAGGAGATCGTAACTAGTGGCCCCGCCTATCATCGACCGGAAGAGGATAGCTTGGCAACGGAAATCAAGCGGGAGGACTTCTACTCCTCTATTTGAGCCCTCGTACGCAGACGATCGGATTCCCATCACTATAAGTCCAACAGGGGCAAACCCCCTGTTAAAACTGAACCTTCTAGAATTCATGTTGTAGATGATGATCAAGAAGGAGATGATAATGATTATCCACAGATTTACGAATATTGCTTTTCTCGTGGACATTGCAGAATCTTATGCGCCATGGGAAATCTTGGAGATAAAGCGAGATGGCCCAAGAAGAATGACCAGTCAACAACTTGGAAGGACAAGTCCAAGTGGTGTGCATTTCATGAAGATTTTGGGCACACCACCGAGAACTGTTTCGCCTTGAGGAAGGAGATTGCTCATTTGTCAGTCCAAAGGTCTCCTTAAGGATCTATTGGGCAAGAAGAGGGTCAAGTGAATCCAAAGAAACCGGTTCGTAAGAGCAAGCCTAGGCCCGAAAAGTTGCACCCTCCACCCACAAAGGTGGTGAATGTCATTTCGGTGGGTCCCATATTTGTGGCACGACTTACTCGCCGCCAAGCGTCATGCCAAGAGCTCTAAAGAAGATCAATCGAATTGCTCGCGAGGCACCGTGACTTCACGTATGGTCACATCATCTCATTTGAAGATGAAGATAAAGATAACACCTTGGACCCTCATCATGATGGTCTAGTTGTTCGTATGCAGATTGCCAACCT
Source organism: Adenophora triphylla var. japonica (assembly GCA_022495995.1). Lineage (NCBI taxonomy): Eukaryota > Viridiplantae > Streptophyta > Magnoliopsida > Asterales > Campanulaceae > Adenophora > Adenophora triphylla. The sequence goes on from JAFEMH010005546.1 coordinate 68,826, forward strand.
GTGTAGTCAAGCGAATCCCGATCGACGGTGGTAGCTCTGGCCAACATTATCTTTACTCATGCTCTTGAAGATATGGGCATTCCTTTGTCCGAAGTTGTGAAAAACTCATCCGTACCGGTAGGGTTCGGTGGTGAGGTGAAACAGACGGTGGGAGAGATCAAGTTGCCCATCTATCTAGAGGGTATGAATTCCATGGAAAGGTTTTTCAGTGTGATTGAATGTCTTTCCTCGTACAACGTTATATTGGGAAGACCTTGGATCCACAACATGAAGGCCGTACCATCAACTTACCATCAATGCGTCAAGTTTCCAACACCTTGGGGCATTGCCAAGTTGAAGGGGAACCAAGAAGTCTCTAAGGAATGTTACAAGGTCAACATGAAAGCGAGTTCGCCCCTCGGCAAGCATAGCAATTAAAGAAAAAGGCCTGGATGTTCTTGAAGCAAATGGAGCATGATACGAAGAGCGTTCCTGTTGATGCTTCGAATCCCGAGGCCCAAGTACAAGTTGGGGTAGACCTACCCTCCGAGATTGAGGAGGAGCTGATTGAGTTCCCGAAAAGTCGAAATGCCGCTTTGCTTGGAAGCATGAAGACATGACAGGATAAGCAAGGATATTATTACTCACAAATTGAACATTGACCCAACCATCCATCCCGTCCATCGAAAAGGAGGAAGTTTGCCCAAGAAAGGAATCGATCATAAAGGCCGAAGTTGAAAGGCGCCGAAGTCCAAGATGATCGAGAAGTTCAAGGCTCAAGATGGTTGGCTAACGTTGTAGTGGTGGAGAAGAAGAATGGAAAGTGGCGGGTATGCGTGGACTTCACCGACTTGAACAAGGCCGTCCGAAGGACCCATTCCCTCTCCTCACATTGACTCTCTAGTTGACGAGACACTGCCACGACATCTTGACATTCATGGATGCATCTTCCTGATATCGCCAGATTCAAATGGAGCCTTCGGACCAAGAGGATACAGCATTCATGACTCCTTAAGGTATATATTGTTATATTGCTATGCCATTTGGTCTTAAAAATGCAGGGGCAACCTACCAGAGATTGGTGAACAAGATGTTCAAAGATCAACTTGGCAAGACAATGGAGGTTTACATAGATGACATGGTAGTAAAGTCCAAACATATTGAAGATCATGTAGAACACCTTGTCGAGGCGTTCAACATCTTGAAAGCCTTCAACATGAAGCTCAATCCGGCAAAGTGCAACTTTGGTGTCGAGCAGGTAAATTCTTGGGATATATGGTAACCAAGAGGGGAATCGAAGCAAGTCCCGAACAAATCAAAGCGATTCTCAACTTGGAGTCCCCTAAAAACATCAAGGACGTGCAAAGGTTAACAGTGTAGAGTAGCCGCTTTGAATAGATTTATATCCAAATCATCCGATAAGTGCAGGTTATTCTACGAAGTGTTAAGAAAATAAGCTCTTTCAATGGACCGACCAACATGAGGCGGCTTTCAAACAACTTAAAGAATATTTGATGACGTCACCCCTACTTGCTAAACCCGAACATGGTGAGCATCTTTATTTATATTTAGTCAGATCCGAAAACGCCGTTAGTGCGGTATTGGTGAAAGAGATCCAAGGAGAACAACATCCCGTTTACTATGTAAGTAAGTCTTTGTTAGATGCCGAAACAAGGTACTCTCAGCTAGAAAAATTAATATTAGCCTTAACTACCTGCTGCTACCAAATTGCGTCATTATTTTGAAACACATTCCATAACCTGTTAGGACTAACTATCCTATGAGAAATGTGTTGAGAACTCCAGAGATGTCGGAGTAGATTGGCCAAGTGGTCCGTCAAGTTGAGCACGTATGACATATCATACGAGCCAAGAACAGCCATCAAATCGCAGGCCCTAGCCGATTTCGTAGCCGACTTCACCCAAGTTTGCGGCTGAGGTAGAACTGGAAGTGCAAAGCAACTTGAAGGTAAAACTATTCCTAGATTTTGGACACTATTTACAGATGGAGCCTCAAATTCCAAGGGAATTGGCTTGGGAATAGTCCTAAAATCCCCTCAAGGTGATATCATACCTCATGCTGTATCTTGTGACTTTAATGCAACGAATAATGAAGCTGAGTATGAAGCCCTAATCATGGGTTTAACTACAGCTTTAAGTTTGAATATAACACATTTAAATGTATTTGTTGACTCTCAATTACTAGCTAACCATTTAATGGCGCTTATATGGCGAAGCATTCCAAGATGACTCTGTACCTCCAACATGTTAAAGCACTAGCTTCGAAATTTTTATCATTCTCTTTGGAACAGTCCCTAGAGAAGAGAATGCAGAGGCACGCCTTGGCCAACTTGGGTTCAACTTGCAAATCAATGTTACATACTAATATCCCCATTATTTATGTTAAGTACCCAAATGATAGACCAAGTTGAAGAAACTCAAGTGGTTCTTCCACCTACCGGGGCACAAGATGCTAAGCCTTCTTGGACCCAACTCCGTCATCGAGTTCCTTCAACTTGGAACTATTCCTCCCGATGTTAAAAATGTTAGATCATTTAAGATTCGAACTTCAACTTTCGTGTTAATAGATAATGTGCCGTTCAAGAAATCTTTTGTGGCATTACTTGAGATGTGTAGACAAATGAGCAAGTTGAACTTGTGCTCAAAGAAATCCATGAAGGAGTATGTGGGAATCATTCTGGAGGAAAGGCGTTAGCATCAAAGGCTCTCAAGACGGGATATTATTGGCCAACCATGCGTCAAGATGCCATGGATTATGTACGAAGTGTGATGCTTGCCAAAGACACAAGAACATCTTGCACCAACCTCGTCAACCTCTACATCCTATAGTCTCATCTTGGCCTTTCATGCAATGGGGCATGGATATTGTAGGCAAGTTGCCCAAAGCTCCCTGGGAGGCAAAGTGTTCATGTTGGCTCTAACCGATTATTTCTCAAAGTGGATCGAAGCGAAGCTTATGTACAAGTCGAGACAAAGAGGTAATATCGTTTTTAAAGAAAAATATCATTAGCGAGGTTTGGTGTGCCGTCAGAAATTATATGTGACAACGGGTCACAATTCATAAGTAAGAAGACTAGAGATTTTTGTGCTCGCCGGGGCATCAAGTTAATCATGTCAACACCCGTCCATCCTCAAGCTAATGGCCAAGTGAATCTAGTAACAAGTTGATTATCAACAACTTGAAGAAGCGTCTGGATCAAAAGAAGGGCAAGTGGGTTGAAGAACTACCACTTGTGCTTTGGGCGATAGAACCACTTCTAAAGGAGCAACAGTAGAACCCCTATTCTTTAGTGTACGGAGTCGAAGCCGTAATTCCAGCTTGAAGTGACAATCCCCACAAAGAAGGTATGGCTTATTGACTCAAGATGAAAATAACCTCTTGCTAACTCAAGATTTAGATACAAATGATGAGATCGTGGATTTAGCCAAGATAAGGATGGCAGCTTATCGCCAGCCGAATCGCCAGTCTTACAACAAGAATGTCGAATAAGAAGGTTCCAGGTTGGTGATTTAGTTTTGAGAAAAGTTTTTCAAAATACAAGAGAACCGAATGCAGTAAACTAGCTCCCAAGTGGGAAGGCCCGTATCTCATCGATGCCGAAGCCGGCAAAGGTGCATACCGGTTGTCAACCCCAAGTGGAGACAGAATCCCTAGAAGTTGGAACGCAATCCACTTGAAACTCTATTTCATGTGAGTCTAGTTGTTTATAACTAGACCCCTCAGGTACGGTTTAGAATTTATGTCAAGTTCAATTACACGTTTCAATTTTTTACTCTTATCGAATCCTTACTGACTTGAGCGTCGGAGGGGCGTTAGCGTAACGTAAATCTGTTTTGCAAGGTGCAACTTGAGCAAATGGAACAGTCTCAACATGTTGACACGCCAGTACGGCTGATACTTGTTGAGGCTCAAGCAGGAGCAGGTCAAACATGTTGACACGCCAGTACGGCTGATACGTGTTTGAACCTGAAGAAGAAAATTTCAACATGTTGACACGCCAGTACGGCTGATACATGTTGGAATTCTAGCTGGAGAGGTATAGAACTTGTTGACACGCCAGGACGGCTGATACTTGTTCTATCCCTTCAAACGATTTACCTCTGATCAAGGTACTTATGGTTAAAAGATTTTCATCTTTTCTTACGAATTAAGGTTTTGACACCTTCGCCTGGGCGCACGTTTTCACACTTTTTCAAGTTGTGAACTTTTGGTTGTAACATTTTCATGTTACCTACTGGTTATAACATTTACATGTTATCTAAAGAACAAACAAGCGTCTCTTGGAGACATAGACTACTTTGCTAAAAACAGTTAAGTGTTTTCCAAAAGATCTTTTCATAATTAAAGGACAAGTTGGTTAAGCCAAACAAGTCCCTAAAAACCTAAAAAACTTGGAGTACTAGACCAACCTAGTACCCCCAAATAATATTGTCTCGGTTCTTATGAACCATTACAAACCAAAAACATTGTTTTAAAGGGACACTCCCCCCATTTGTTGTACCAACAGAGGTACACAAAGCAAAAAATTGTTTTTCCCATCCAAAATGCTTAAAGTTTTAAAGTATTTTTAAACCTCCTGGCCTGCTGCCGCCGGTGTTACATCTTCCACTTGATCAGTTGGAGTAGCCACCATGGTGTTTAGTTCCTTGTGAGCATCATCTACCAGAGCTTCCAGAGCCGCGGAATTCACCTCTCCTTCATCCGCCGGCTCCCCAATGTGGTCCGCCAAGACTTTCCTCTCATACTCCAAGTTCCAAGCTGAGGCCTGTCCTTTTTCATACTCTTCAATCATTTGAATGCGGGTCTCCAGCAGAGTTTTGGTGGCGTTAAAAGTAAAGTCCCCTCTCGCAACCTCCGGTTCCTTCATGTGAGCTTTATTCTCAAAGACGAATGGTCTCTACCTCTTTTCCTAAACGTTCGAAGTCACTCCTCAAACCTTCCATTTCGTTGGCATGCTTGTATGCCTCTTTCTTCAGCTTCTCCACTTCCTTTGCACTTTTGTTAGCCTCCTTTTTTGATTCCGCAGCCTTCGTGACTAAATCTCGCCGCTTTGATCTTTAGTGCATCAACATAAGCCACAATCGGGCCATAAGTTCCGCACCAAAAAGATGTCAATAGGTTATCCAAGTTCGTTGATAAAATTAAAAGCTCCTTCGTCCTTACCTTCTCAACCATAGCTTTAAATTTTTCTCCCAACTTCTCCAGTGTCCATTTCACTATTTTCATCCGTGGCTTCCACTTCCACCGCCTTCCTTTTCTTTGCATCCCCCTTCTTTTTGGATGCGGCCACTGAGAACTAGCTACTACGCAGACAGGGTAGGGGTTTTCCATCCCGCTTGGCCGTACTCTTTGCTCGGCTTTGGCAAGAAGAGAAGCAAGACTGACAGCCCCTTGGAGCGAGTAGCTACGTAAAAGGATAAAGAGTCATAACAAAGTTAAAGAGGATAGAACAACTTGGAGATAGGCAAAAATCTAAAACATTTGATTAACTGTAGACATTGGAGCAGCTCGGACAAAGTTTCTTCAAGGTTTGCCTCTTGGGCTTCTTTCGGACCAACTTCTTCGTTAGGATCTCGCAACAAATAGAACTCGGTAGTGCCTTAAAAGTTCTCAATAAAGGTTCCAAGTCGTAGATCTTGCTCACTCTTTCTTCTCGTGTCATCCTTAAAGGGAAAAAGTACATCCAATTTTGCAACTAGGCCAAAAAGAAAGTTGGAGAAATAGTTAGTACATTGTTGAAAGTCATCCTTAGAAAATAGAAAACCGCCAACTACCTTGGGACCTCCATTTGAAGTTGGCACCCACGTCCTTCACCAGGGTGCTCTTCTTGGCAAAAGAAATTGTTCTTCCACCCTCTATCGGCGTTGTCAACATTGTCGATCACAAAAGGCTTCCTACCAACCCTAACCCTAAAACCATACCTCCCTAAACCGAAACTCCTAAACTCATTCGTAAAAGCAAATTCCTCTAGACCGATGGCTAACTCTGTTTCGCGTTTAGTCTCACTAGGGTTTGAAGATTCCTCCAACCTTGAGGCGTAAGTTGGGCATAGTTAAGCTTGGTAGATACGAAGAATTGAGTAATTAAAGTTGGGAAAGGAAACCTCGGGCCAATAATGAACGGGTATTCAGAAAACACACCCAATCGGGGAGAAACACTCGGGAGTTAGGTTAGGGTGGGTAAAGATTTCGGTTTCAAAGGCCATTGCATGGTTTTTCTTGATAATTTCTAAATTAACTACGGGATGGTGCACTTTTCCTTTTCAGATTCTTTAACATGCTTTGGGTCAAAAAACCCTCGTGCAAACCCTCTCCACTTTCGCCAAAGTCACCGCCTTCCTTTTCCCCATTTTTTACAAAGCGAAAAACAAGAAATCGAAAGTGAAACTGAAAGGAAGCAAAGAAACTCACCACTAATTTTTACTTGATTCTCTCCGAAAATCGCCTTCTCTCGGTTCTCCTTCTTCTTCCCGTAAAATCTTTCGAAAGCTACGTTTGTTGAAAGGGAGAGTTGGAACAGGAGTTTTCTATTTAATGAAAAGAGAAAGTGGTTGAGACCTTCTTAATAAGTAAAACCTTTTTCTCTTAACCGTCGCATCCATTGGTCCCCATTTTAAAACCGTCATTCTTTTCTTTTCTTGTTTGGGCAAACTTTTTGAATTCTTTTGTCTCTTCCTATTCCTCATTTTTTCAAAAAGTTTGGGGGCAATTGTAGGGCCCTACATTTTTCAGTCAACGTGATTACAACTTGTACTTAACAACTTGGTACTAACAACTTGAGTTGTTCTATTTTACAACTTGGACCTCTCGCAGTTGGGTCGCATAACGTTTCCCTATTTTTTAGGGAACATGCCGAAGACCGGTTCAACCACGTTTCTCCAAAGAAATCTCGTCATTATCTCTTCATCAACAACAAGTGCGGATATATCTCTCAAGATCAACCACTTCTCCGAGTTTTAAGGCCCTCATTGTTATTTAGTTTATTTCTTGAGGTATAAAAGGGGGATATGCACTGTAAATTCGCACACACGTACTACACTAGCCTAAGCTCCCTTTTCATATGCTCTTAGCTTTGTAATCATCAGTGAATTCTTAGTAAACTTTCGGTGAAGGTAGGAGCCACATCCTCCCGGGGTTTTGTGCCGGCGAACAAGTTGTTCAAGGGCTTTCCCTAGTCAACAAACCACTTGTGCCTATTTCTATCTAATACGATGATCATTGTACCTAGATTCATATCACTTTAGTCACTTTTCCCTTCTTATAAATCTAATTGTTGAAATCTGACCAAAACAATTTAATTCAACATAATTCGAAAACAATTTTCACATTGTTTCACATAAACAATCAAAATTCTATCGCATACAAAAACATGCAACGAACATATAAACAATTTATATAATCATTCTAGCATGTTAATTCAAACTTAACCATACGAACGGGGCTCTGATACCACTCGGATAGTTTTGGGTGGGCTTGCCATAGCAAGGTGCTTTGATTCTATTCCGTTTGCAAGCAAGATGAGGAAATGGTGGTTCCTATACGTTTAAAGTGGATGAACTTAATTGGGTTATCAAAATGGTTTTGGACCCAAGGCATAAGATGAGATTAAAATATGCTTAGACATATGATGTCTTAAATAAATCTCATAAAAGATCCTAAGAGTCATATACGATATGATTGATGTTTTAATCAAATGTTTTAGATTTTTGCCTATCTCCAAGTTGTTCTATCCTCTTTAACCTGTTCTGACTCTTTATCCTTTTTTGTAGCTACTCGCTCCAAGGGGACTGTCAGTGCTGCTTCTCTTCTTGCCAAAGCCAGAGCAAAGAGTACGGCCAAGCAGGATGGAAAACCCCCTACCCCTGATACCACTGTTGGGTTTTATGGGTCCATGCGCAGCGGAATTAAGCATAAAATTAACACAAAACCCAAGCCCTAAGATCCGTTCTATACGATTAAATTGAATTGCTATGAGATAGAATTTACCAACCTAAATTGCTTTCCGGTCTTGAGCTATCGAACGGATAATTATGTGATTCGTAATCACAAACTTTTGATCTTCAAATCTTCGAATCTTCAACTCCTTTGGATCTTCAGATTTGAACTCTAGGTCTTTGATTTGTTTGAACAAAACTAAGACCCTCTTTTGGTAATCCACACAAATATGAATGTCGAGAACAATTCTCGGGTTGGGAATTGCTAGATTCCTAAAACTTATGAAAGAATATTGAGAGTATTTTGTTATGATTTTCCCTTGAAAATTTCGGCCAGACCATTAGGGTTAACAGACCTCTTATATTTATACTACTTTAGTATGAATATGTTTCCTAATCGAATTAGGAGACTAGGCTGTCAAAAACGCGTCTGGTGGCTAGTTATGTCGCGTGACATAAGTAGCCAGTGGCTAGTTATGTCGCGTGACATAAGTTGCCAAATACAGAAATTCTCAATCATTCTTCCCTTGGTTCAACCAACTCATTCTATTTGTGTGTGACCCAATAGGATTGTATTATGTTGGCAATGAGTCCGATCATATCGACCCTCATAAGACATAAGCGGACTCTAGCAAGCCATTATGTCTACCCAAATAACACAACGTAAGAGTTCACGTTTCCAATGGTACACTTCCATTTTCCCTTTGTCTCACGATGTTATATTGAACACAAGTCATGGTCCACGTCAACTTGTATTTGTTCAATGCTTTCTCGATCTTGAGTATAATGATAGTCCAATCATATTGGGGTGTGGCCACACGCTTTCATCATTATCACTCATTGAGGGGCCCAAGCAAAACATCTCTCTTTCGAGGGACAAAATTTCATCTTGACTTATCATCCTTCCCATCATGAATCCGATCATGCCAAAGATAGCCTTTATAGATATCGTGTTAAGATACCGTTTGACTAAAATCAAACATGACTTTCATCATATGTAAGGTTATGATAATCTCAGGTCTAGGGACTAAATGAAGTGACCATATGAGATTTAATTATGACATTTGACCATGACATAAATCTCATACGGGTCAAGTCCAGTCACTTGTTCTCTAACAAGTACCCATAATTTCAATGTGCATCTCTATGCATATAATCATCATATGATTATTCATTGACAATTATACTAATTATTCTCTTAATAATCAGGGACGGAAATTATTACAATAAATATGCAAACTATATAATAATCAAATAATAAATATAAACGATAAAGATGATCCAATTTAAAATGAACAGGATGTGGTAAGTCAGATAGAAGTTTAAGAAAATTTCCTTTCTTGAAAGTGGGCTTTTCACTCAAAAATGACAACATGAAAAAAGGAGGAAATATTTATTTTATTTTTTAAGTAAATATTTGAAAAATTAACATATAATCCCTCCGTTCCATCCTAAAAGTTACAAAAATTTTGCACGAAAATTAAGAAAGGTGTATAGTATAATAAATACTCCATTCGTCCCATTTTAAGCTTCACTTTTTGCCAAAATGAATGTCCCGTTAAAAGCTTCACCTTTTCTTTTTTGGCAAAGAATCTTTACTATTTCCTCCACTCATTCTCTCTCCTAATTCACTATTACACTCATAAAACTTTTCAAATTTACTATTTCCTCCACTCATTCTCTCTCCTAATTCACTATTACACTCACAACACTTTTCAAATTTACTATTTCCTTCACCAATTCTCTTTCCTAATTCACTATTACACTCACAATATTTTTTCTTCCCACCTATTTCCTTAATTTGCGTGATTTGAAAAAAGTGTGCACCTTCGATCGGGACGAAGGGAGTATTGTAAGTACGAAAAGTAATTCATGAGAGAGAAAGTGGGTAGTGAATATTTAGTACTCCCTCCGTCCAAGTAGTTACTTCACAGTTACTGTACTCACGTAAATTAAGGAGTGAGTATTATATTGAAAGTGTTGTGAGTGTGAAATTAAAATAGGAGAGAGAATGAGTGGAGGGAATAGTAAATTATAATGGTGTTGTGAGTATTAAAATAATGTAGGAGAGAGAATGAGTGGAGGGAATAGTAAAGATTCCTTTCCATTTTGGGAAAGAAACAAAGTGTGAAGTATGTAATTGGACGCCCAAAATAGAAAGTGTGAAGTATGTAACTGGACGGAGGGAGTAGATAGTTATTATAAGTATGATAAGTGGGTCCAACGAATAAAGAAGTATTAAAAAATTTCTATTTTGGGAGCGTGTCTTTTTAAATTTTTTAAATGATATACTCCCTCCGTTCCACAATAATCCGTAAAAAGATCCTTTTTTGGCGTCCCACAATAATCTGCACTTTCCCAAAATGGAAATGGGATCCACTTCTCTCTACTCACAACATTTTTCAAATTCATTATTATTTCTACTCATTCTCTCTTCTATTTTACTTTTACACTCACAGCACATTATCTTTATCACTTTTTACCTTAATTTCCGTGTCGACATAAAAAGTGCATAGAATTGTGGGACTGGGGAGTATCAAAAATGATAATATGTGCATTTCGAATGCTATGAATGGATTACAATTTTGGAGGGAGTAAAATGACACACACACAAAAAAAAGAAAAGAAAAGAAAAAAGAAAAGAAAGAAGAAGAAGGTGACATCCCAACCGTCAGAAAAATCAAAATAATCCAAGCGATAATTCATAACCTAACACATTAAACAATTTTCACATTGAAATTCACGTCGTCAATTCCTAATCAAATTCCACACCTTTCTTCTTCATCATCAGTACACACTCTTATAAATTCACACCTTCCCCAAATTCAAACTTCAATTTTCTTCAAGAAATTGTTTGTGAGTTGCAACTTTTAAGGATTCAGAAAGTAGAGAGATGGAGGGGTCGGTGGATTACTTGGCCGGAGAAAGGAAGAAGGCGGAATTCGATGTTGAAGCTATGAAGGTTGTTTGGGCTGGTTCTCCTCATGCCTTTGAAGTCGCCGATCGCATCTCCAAGCTCGTCGCTAATGATCCTGTCAGTATTTATTTACTTTCTTTTGTTGTTGTTAATTTAAATCATTACTCACTCCGTCCCTAAAAATGAATGTTAAATTTCTGAAAATGAAAATGTGTGATTCTGTTATTTTAATGGTAAAGACATAAATATTTTTATTATTCACTTTCTAAACATTTATTTTACTATAAAAAAATGAATAGTGAAAAAAATATTTAAGGAATTTTTATTTTTTTTAAATATATTTAATTTGGGACAAAAATTTCTTAAATTTGGACATTCGTTATTTAGGGACAGAGGGTGTTCTTTTTTTTTTTTTTTTGGCTTAGATGCTCTAGGTTAAAGTCATTATGATATGTTAGGTTTGCTTTAAGAAAATTAAATTTGAATAATTGGAACTGTTAAAAACTGTGAATTGTAGTTGTTGCTATGGTATCTTTTTCAACCAACTCTTGGTTAAGTTGACTGAATAACCATGAGCAATGATTTGGTTACAAAAATGGTTTACAAAATTTTGGTTATAAATAAAGTTGGCAAAATCATTAATTGCCAACTGTATTTGTAATAAAATGATTGCCATGGAGCTAAAATTACTCTTTTAATTTCAATTTAACTCCTTGGAATTGAGGTGCCAAACATGCCATTAGAGTTGATTGATTACCATCAAAGTCACTAAGTCAGTCATGATTTATTCACATGAAAGAAAAAATAAATATACTACTCCTTCCATCCTGGAAAGATAGTCTCATTTGGTTTTTTTTTTATGGTCAAAGTTCACTTGTTGATCATAAAAAACCAAATGGGACTATCTTTCCGGGACAGATGGAGCATAACGGAGTTGCATTATAGTGTAGGTTTGGGCTTATGTTTCATAAATTAGAACCAAAAAAATTCACTTTCCAGAAATAATTATGTTGGAGATAGTATTTTGGAGTAGGAAAGTCAAATTTTTTGGTCCGCAGAAAGTTTGGCATTTGGTAGTATACATGGTTTTGACCTAAAGGTACTAACTTTTTGTAGCGTGAGTGTGTTGTCTGTCGCATGTATGTTCTTTAAGATGATCAATGGCAGTGCTTTTTTGGCAGTTAAGCTTTACGTTTGCACAATCTTCTATAAGTACTAAATACAGTGTACTTCTATCTGCTGCCATTTCCAAAGATTCTTCTTTTCCTTTTTGCCTATATGTATATCGCTTTCATAATTGTTAGTTATATTTAAATTTCATGGATTTAGGCCTTTCGAAAGGAGCACAGGCCCATGCTTGCCAGGAAGGAGCTATTCAAGAATACTCTTAGAAAAGCAGCTCATGCATGGAAGCTGATAGTTGATCGCCGGTTAACTGGTATGATGAGACATTAGGCTAGCAAGTTCAGTTTCCAAAAAGTAATTACTACCTCCGTTCCAAAATGAATCAAAAGCAAATTTGAAAATATTTTGGTGGTTCATTTTGGGATGGAGGTAGTAGTGTGGAAGACCAGTTGTATATGTCTCCCAGGTTCTCTTTTATCATTTAAAGTAGATGTGTGCTTGTCAAAATTGCAGAGGAGGAGGCGTCCAGATTAAGGTTTTATATGGATGAACCTGCTTTCACAGATCTTCATTTTGTAAGACCTCTTTTCTCAGCTGTAAATTAGTATTACGCACTTCTTTGACATACTCCCTGCGTCCCAAAGTAATTTCCCCACTTTTTTGACCTTTACTATGAATGAACTTTGAGCAATAATTTTAGTTTGATTTAATTATACTAATGAAAATCTAATACTTATTATTGATACACCTTACGATTTATACACCATCAACGATACTATCAATAACAAGGTTTAGATTTTTATTAGGATCTGTAAATAAACCTAAAATTATTGCTCAAAGTTCATTCGTAGTAACAACAAAAAAAATGGGAAGTTCATTTTAGGACGGAGGGAGTATTTTATGCGTCAGCAACTGTTTCTTTTACTTCATCGATCTTGGGTGAAATGTGGTCTCAACATGATTACTAAAGTGCAACTGTTTCCACTTTGTCTCTTAGGGAATGTTTATGCCTGCCATTAGAGGATCAGGAACTGATGAGCAGCAAAGGAAATGGTTGCCATTGGCATCGAAGATGCAAATTATTGGCTGCTATGCTCAAACTGAACTTGGTCATGGGTCCAATGTTCAAGGTCTTGAAACAACTGCGACTTTTGATCCCAAAACCAATGAGTTTGTCATTCATAGTCCTACCTTGACTTCTAGCAAAGTGAGTGATTGCACACAAATCTCATTTTACTACCTCCGTCCCAAAAAGGATGTCCAAAAAGTTTTGAAATTTAGTCTTGATCAAGAGCAAATTTGAAAACTTTTTTGACATTCGTTTTGGGACGGAGGGAGTAGTTTTTTAGTTAATCTAGGGTTATGCAGTATTAACTTCTCAAGTTTTCTTTTGCTTATGTCAACAGTGGTGGCCTGGTGGTCTGGGTAAAATGTCAACTCATGCTGTCGTTTATGGGCGTCTTATAACAGATGGTCAAGACTACGGAGTTCATGGTAACTGAAGAACACTTGATTACTGTTTTTTCCCTATTGGTTTAATATTTGTTTGGTGGATTTGTTCCTAAAATTTTTTATCCCCCCCCCCCCTTTTTTTTTTCCTGTAAGGTTTCATTGTCCAACTACGAAGTTTGGAGGATCACACTCCTCTTCCCGGCATAACTGTTGGTGATATTGGAATGAAATTTGGAAATGGGGCGTACAACACCATGGATAATGGTGTATTAAGATTTGATCATGTGCGCATCCCTAGAGACCAAATGTTAATGAGGTACAGTGAATGAATCTTTCACTGCATTGAATGATTATTGAAGTATGTTTTACTTTTACATCATTGGGAATAATAAAGATTGCTACTTAATTACTAAAAGTACTATTTTTCTTATGTTTTTTGGTTCCTAATTCAAATGATTTATCATATACAGTAATTTTGAAGAGATCTAAGCTTCCTGACAAGCTGTTTCATAATTGATCTACTAGCTGCAGTGTTTGAATATTTAACATTGCCTTTTTGTTGTGAGTTTGACTCTTCAAGTTCAATAAACTATATCTGGCATAAAGATGCTGAAATTTTGTTCATTTGTTTCAGGGTTTCGCAAGTTACAAGGGAGGGAAAATATGTGAAATCTGATGTACCCAGGCAGTTACTTTATGGAACTATGGTGTTTGTTAGGCAAACAATCGTCATTGATGCTTCCTCTGCTTTATCACGGGCTGTTTGTATTGCTACAAGGTATAGTGCCGTTCGGAGACAATTTGGTGCAAAGGATGGTGGACCTGAGACTCAGGTATTCCATAGCTGATTGGCTTAGATATACTATGTTTTATATTAGTCGGCAATTTATTTATTTTTAAATGTTTTAGCATCAATTGGTCTGTCAATACATTTGGAAAGACTCTGGGTCAATATAAGTTTCTGAAAAATATGAAGAAATATGAAGAAATTATTCATCCGTTCTCATGGATTATTGGACAACTTAATTTCTACTTTAATGTTTTGGATCAAATGCTGTAAATTTGGTAGTTCTCTACTACTTAATTTCTGCATTTTGTCTTAAATATGCTCTATTGTGAATATTTATGAAAATAATTCTTCTTTTTTGTTCTTTAGGTGATTGATTATAAAACTCAGCAAAGTAGGCTGTTCCCCTTGGTTGCTTCTGCATATGCCTTCAGATTTGTTGGTGAGTGGTTAAAATGGCTGTACACTGATGTGACCCAGAGGCTACAGGCTAGTGATTTCTCAACTTTGCCAGAAGCTCATGCATGTACAGCAGGGTTGAAGTCCTTGACAACTTCTGTCACTGCTGTAAGTTATAATTTCTTACAAATATTTCTTTTGATGACTGCTGTGAATCCACATTAGTGTTTTGTGGCACTGAGGTGAATGCTAAACTAATGTGCTTGCTGCAATATTGCATAAACAACTAGCATTTCCCTTACAAATCGAGTTGCTAGTATTTGTTAAGCCTTTGTAATCTGTGAATGCTGATCAAAACTGTGTTCATAAAAAATCTGGGATTTTTTAAATGTTGTTTTTGCCATTCCATGGTTAGCATACTCTCCCTCCGTCCCATTTCAAATTAGACAAAATGAGATGGCACAGGGATTATTTAATTGTTGTGAGTATGGAAAGTGGAATAGAGTTTGTTAGTGGGGTGGGGAATAGTAAGTGGGCTAGTTGTTGCGAGTATGATCAGTGGACCTCATGGAATAAATTAAAAATATAGAAGACTTTCCATGTGGAAATTTATCTAGTTTGAAATGTGACGGAGGGAGTACTCTGTAAATCAGTTTACGTACTTGAATGGTTAATCCTCTTGAATTTGTCGTTCCTGGATGTTGTGCATCCTTTTGAATTTGTCATTACTGGATGCTGTGCAGTTCGTTGAATACTTGCTCAAATAACTTTGTTAATCCTCTTGAATGTCATTCCTGGATGCTGTGCAGTTCGTTGAATGCTTGCTCAAATAACTTTGCATCCATACTTGTAGATTTTTTATTCCTGTTTTATGAACTTAGTTATTACGTTCTGTATTGATCTACAGACAATTTCTCGCTCATTTTTAAATTCCTCATTTTACTAAGTAAACCATTTATATGCTATCTTGTAGGATGGAATTGAGGAATGCCGCAAATTATGTGGTGGTCATGGGTACCTATGTACCAGTGGGCTTCCGGAGCTGCTTGCAGTTTATCTTCCCGCCTGTACTTATGAAGGAGATAATGTTGTGTTGATGCTTCAGGTAACTGCTTTTCCATTTGCAGTTCATTGTGCTTAGCTACAAGATTATTTTGTAATGTCCTACTCTGGATACACTCTCTATATTTTCTTGAAATAAAAATATCGTTTGATATTTGTGATGTAGATTATTTTCATCGCACATTTATCTTGCCTACGTTTAACATATGCTAATTATGCTATTATGATGTACTCCTTCTGTTCCAAAATAAATGTCCAAATAAATTCAAATTTACTCTTGATCAAGAGCAAATTTGAAATTTTATTGGACATTCATTTGGGACGGATGTTGTATTTAAAAATTGTATACTACTCTCCTTAACATGAAGATTTGAATGTAGGTTGCAAGGATTCTTGCAAAGACTATTTCTCAGGTGTGGTCTGGACAGCAACCAGTGGGGACAACAGCTTATTTAGGACGCATCCAAGATCTGTTGCAATGTCGTTGCAAAATCCAAAAAGGTATCTCCTTTACAAAATAATTATCCTTGCTCCCCCAGATTCTTATTGCTGGTTGTAAGATCTTTATTGATTGAAGGATTCTTGTTCATTTCTTTTTCCCGACTCAAGTAGACTTATATATGTACTCCTTCCGTTGTTTACATACTCCCTCCGTCCCAGCTAAAATTTACATTTTTGCCATATTTTGGTTGTCCCAACTAAAATTATACTTTCCGAAAATGTAAATTTTATATTTATTCAATGGGACCCACTTGCATACTCACAACAACTCTCCATTTTATATTCCCTACCCCACCTTCTCCCCCCTTCACTTTTCATCCTCACAACACTTGCATCACTTACACTTTTCTCTTAATCCCTGTGCCATAACAAAAGTGTAAATTTTGCTGTGATGGAGGGTGTGTATATATATATATATGTGTGTGTGTGTGTGTGCGCTTACTATTTATTTCAGGATATGCTAAAAAATTGCTATATAGTCTCGTAGTCCCATGTACACATTTTTCTATGTATATTTTTATGGACATTCTTTTCCTTTTCACCTGCAGCTGAAGAATGGCTAAATCCTGCTGTAGTAGTGGAGGCATTTGAAGCTAGGGCTGCTGGAATGGTTATTGCCAGTGCTCTGAAATTGAGCAAGTATTCAAATCCTGATGAAGGTATTTCCTCTGCTCCAATTGTTATTAAAGTTGTTTCCGAAGTTCGATCATCAAGATGCTTACAGGGCATTTAATTTTCTTTTGTGTAGGCTTTGCCGAGCTATCGTCAGATTTGGTTGAGGCATCAGTTGCTCATTGCCAATTGATTGTTGTATCCAAGTAAGCTCTTTCTCATTCATATAACAATAATAAGTTTATTGTTCCTCAAGGATGGTTGTTCTTTGGCATTATCTCTAGTGATTAGAGCTTCCACAATGGTTGAGCTCTTATTAATAGCTTTTTGGTTATCCCTATATGCCACATCCTTTCCAAAGTCAACAAAAACTTGATACTTTTTTCACAATGGTAAAAGCTCTTTAGATGGATTTTTTATTGTCCCACATGACATTGAATCAATTAGTGCAAGCTTTTGCATAGAAAATTATTGCAATTAATGAGTTCTTCCCAAAAATCAACTCTTTTTTTTACAAAGAGCTCCTTTTTGTCAAGGAGCACTTCAGAAAGCTCCACAATGTAAAAAGCTATGAAGAGGTTTTTCATAATAATGCAGAGCTCTCAAAGAGCTCCCATTGTGGATGCTCTTACGATTATTCTTACACCCTGTTGTAATTGGTCTCTTTATTTATTGGTTGAATATAAAATAGTGTACTGCAGGTTTTCCCAATGAATAAATAGCCTTGTTGCTCTATTACATGCCTTTATTCAATGTAACAAGTTCTTTTTCTGCAGGTTCTTTGACAAACTGAAACAAGATATTCCCGGAAAGGGTGTCAAACAAACGTTAGAGGTTCTCTGTTATGTTTACGCATTGTCCCTCCTTCACAAACATCAAGGTGATTTCCTTTCTACTGGTCACCTTACCGCTAAGCAGGCTTCTCTTGCAAACGATCAACTCAGGTCTTTATATGCCCAGGTCAGAGAAACACCTTTCCTTAGTAATTATTCCCTCCGTCCCACATTAATAGGCAAAAAGAGTCATTTTGGGTGTCCCACAATAATTTGCAAAATCCCAAAATGGAAAGTTTTAGTACTTATTAAATAGTGGGACTCACTTGTAATACTCGCAACAATTAATCTGCAAAAAGAGTCATTTTGTGCGTCCCACAATAATTTGCAAAATCCCAAAATGGAAAGTTTTAGTACTTATTAAATAGTGGGATCCACTTGTAATACTCACAACAATTACCCACTAACTATTCCCTATCCAACCTCTCTCCTACACAACTATCTGCACACATCACCACATTTTTTACTTTTTTTTCCTAATTCTTGTATCAAGCCCAATTGTGCATATTATTGTGGGACGGAGGGAGTATATGTTTTGACCTGGTCAATGTATTTGGAAGTCAAACCTCTTGCATATTTACTGACTTGAAAATCCTGATTGTTTATTATTAGGTCCGTCCGAATGCAATCGCCCTTGTTGATTCTTTTAACTACACTGACCATTACCTTAGCTCGATTCTTGGTCGCTATGATGGAAATGTGTACCCAAATCTCTATGAAGCTGCATGGAAGGATCCTCTTAATGATTCAGATGTGCCCGAAGGTTTTCGTGAATATGTGCAGCCTATATTGAAGCAACAGATACGAACTGCCAGGCTATGAGAAAATCTCAGTATGTTAGACTGCACCATTATCTTATTGAGATACAGTGTCTAAAAGCTTTAGACCTGTTTTTATTTTTTTTTCAAAATTATTTACTGAATATTTTAGACTATGACCCGCTTCAAAGAAAGGCTTTTGTAAGAAAAGTTTGTGATTTTATAATAAAGAGTTGTCTCTCTTAATGTATTACTCCCTCCGTCCCTCCGAAAGGGCACAAATTTCCTTTTTGGGCGTCTCATTTAAAAGGTCACAACCCCAAAAAGGAAAGCTTTTATTATTTTTATACTCTTTCTACCCCAGTCATTCTCTCTTCTACTTTACTTTTACACTCACAACATTCTCTCTCCTAACTATTCCTCACTCATTCTTTCTCCTATTTAATTTTTCATACTCACAATATTTAACCTTTTTCTCTTTCTTGCATCACTTTTTTTATTCATTTCTTAATTTTCGTGCTAGAAGGCAAAATTGCCCTTTCGGGCGGGACGGAGGGAGTATGTTAGTATATTGTTCTTGGTGTATTTATGGGGAAGATTAAAATTTAGAAATCAAATGAGTGCAGACAATGTCAACAAGCCCGTCTAGCTCAGTTGGTAGAGCGCAAGGCTCTTAACCTTGTGGTCATGGGTTCGAGCCCCATGGTGGGCGCTTTCATTGATTTTGGCTTCTTTTTTTTTCAACAAAACTGCAAATGGGCCTTTTTTTGACTTTTTGATCATTTTGATCAAGACTTTATAGAAAAATTAATAATTCTAATGAATTATTTAAAAATGTTATTGAGTGTATTTGTAATGGTGAATCATTTATAAATTTTCATTACATTTG
Source organism: Adenophora triphylla var. japonica (assembly GCA_022495995.1). Taxonomy (NCBI): domain Eukaryota; kingdom Viridiplantae; phylum Streptophyta; class Magnoliopsida; order Asterales; family Campanulaceae; genus Adenophora; species Adenophora triphylla. The sequence continues at coordinate 88,094 of JAFEMH010005546.1, forward strand.
ATTTTTTGGTCAATTTAGGATCATTTTGAACAAGACTATAGATTTTTTTTCATCCTATTGAAAATTTTAAAAATGTTATTGAGAGTACATGTAACGGTGAATCATTTTTTAATTTTTAATTTTTTTAATTTTCATTAGGATCATAATATTTTCTATAAAGTCTTGGTCAAAATGACCCTAGTTGATAAAAAGACAAATTTGTAAACGCATCAATGGGATCGAGGGGGACCGATCTCTGTCTCGAAATAAATGTCGCACTTTTCATTTTGGTTTGTCTCAAGATAATTGTCGTGTTCAAATAAGAAAAGTAACTTGGTGCATTTTTATCAATATACAAGCTAGTAAAACGCATTTTTTAAAAAACGTTAACAGGTCAACTGCGACATTAACTGCAACATTCTTTCTGATGAAACGAAACGGAGAGCATAATAATATGAATTGTGTCATTTAATAATTACTCCCTCCTTCCCCGAAAGACAAAATTTCATTTCTGATGTCCCATTTAAAAAGTGATATTCTTAAAATGGAAACTTATTAATATTTATGTATTTATGGAATAAACTTGTAATACTCACAATAATTTTTCATGTAATATTTTCTACTCACATTTTTTCTCTTACCTTACTATCATATTTATAATACTTACTCCACTACATACTCTCCATAATTTTTGTGCAAAGTGTATTTTATTTCTTTTCAAATGGAACGAAAAAAATACTCCCTCCCTCCCCCTTCAAGTGAGCCACTTTTCTTTTTGGTCCGTCCCACTTCAAGTGAGTCATTTCATAAATGGAAATATGTGAACAATGTTTCTGATATTTATACCCTCATAATGTTTACTCCCTCCGTCCCAGCCCAAAAGGCACAAAACTAATCTGACACGAAAATTAAGAAAAGTGATGTAGGAAAGAGAAAAAGTTTAAATGTTGTGAATATGAAAAATTAAATAGGAGAGAAAATGAGTGGAAGGAATATTAGGAGAGAGAATGTTGTGAGTATAAAAGTAAAGTAGGAGAGAGAATGAGTGGGTGGAATAGTAATAAAAATTTTCCTTTTTGGGACTGTGCCTTTTTAAATGGGACATCCAAAAAGGAAATTTGTGCCTTTTCGGCCGGGACGGAGGGATTATATATTTACAAAAAAATCATTCATTATACCCTTATAATTTTAACATATTTACAAAAAAAATAATCATTAACTTACTATTCCTCCCACTCATTCTCTCTTCTATTAAATGTTTTTAACTTTTACATTTTCTCTCCTCTAATTTTCTACCAATTTTCAACTCTTTATTCATTTTTTAAAAAATTTCTTAAGAATCGTAAAATGATCACATGACTCTTTTGAAGTGGGAGGAGGGAGTATATATTATAGCAAAATATGAGTTATAATTTATAACGAGAATTTTGGATTTTTGTTAGGTAAGAGAAAAATGCACTGCCCCATATTCTGAAATATAGTAGGTATAAAAGTAATTTGTTTTTTTTAATTGTTATTTATATATTAAGGTATAAGGGCCGTTTGGTAGTCCTTCTTAAGTTGGATAGGGTTATTAATCCAATAAGTTTGGTGTTTGGTACATTAAATGCAACCACTGTATTATTTCTAACAACCTGGATAGTAACCTCTTATCCCCTCTTATCCCTTCTTATCCCCTTCTTATTAATCCTCAAAAAGAGTGGTATTATTAATCCTCTGATTAATAATCTCCCCACTATTAATATAGGCTAATCCTATCGGCCTACCAAACGAGCCCTAAGAGTATTTATTACTCGGATGTGTTTTCTCGATTTGAAAGTAACTGATTAACTGATGTGTTTTCTTTTTTTTCAACTGCTGCTTTAGCATCAAGTTGAAATTGAGAATATGAAGGGAAAATTATTGTTTCACTTGAAGAAATATGAATGATACAATTTTATATATGCACAATAATTTTATTTTAACTAGAATTCTATTATAGCTACATATTCTACTTTTCTACTTAATTAGAAAAAAAAAAGTCTTCCTAAAATACAAATCTTACATAAGAAAACAATATTTACAAAAAAAAAAAAAGATATTGACAAGATATGTCAATATCTCAACATAACTATCCACTTACTATTATCTACCCCATTTTCTCTTTCCTACCAACTCATCACTCATACTTTAATAACATTATTCCTTATTTTTTGCACGAAACAGTAAATGGATAACATACGGAGGGAGTATATTATAGCAAAATAAGAGTTACAGTATAATTTATAACGAGAATTTTGGATTTTTGTTCGGTAAGAGAAAAATGCATTGCATTAATCAGGAAATACTCCCTCCGTCTCACGTGAATACAAACTTATTTCCTTTTTGGTTCGTCTCACGTGAATACAAACTGCCCAAAATGGAAATAAATTTATTATTTTATATTCACCCTACCCCACCCACTCATTCTCTCTCTTCATTTCCTACCACACAATTTATTCAACCAACTCCACTCATTCTCTCTCTTCATTTCCTACCACATATTTTCATTATCTTAATAATATTTCTTAATTATTGTGCCCGGAAAAATGGTTTGTAATAAGATGGGACGGAGGGAGTATAGTAGGTATAAAAGTAATTTGTTCTTTTCAAATTATTATTTATATATTATACCAAATTGTTATTTACAGTATATATTAAGGTATAAGAGTATTTATTACTCTGATGTGTTTTCTCGATTTGAAAGTAACCGATTAACTGATGTGTTTTCTTTTTTTTCAATGAAAGTAACTAATTAACTTATGTGTTTTCTTTTTTTTCAACTGCTGCTTTAGCATCAAGTTGAAATCCAGAATATGGTGAAGGGATAATTATTGTTTCACTCCTTAAAAAAATATAAAAATATGAATGATACAATCTTATATATATATAATAATTTTACTTTGACTAATATTCTATTATAGCTACATATTCTACTTTTCTACTTAATTAAAAATTTCCTACTTAATTAAAAAAGAAGTTTTTCTAAAATACAAATCATACATAAGAAATACTCCCTCTGTCCCACATGAATGCAAACTTATTTCTATTTTGATCCGTCTCACGTGAATGCAAACTTCTCAAAATGGCAAAGAATATTCACTATTCCACCCACTCATTCTCTCTCCTACTTCACTTTTACACTCACAACATTCTCTCTCCTCACTATTCCTCCCTCTCATTCTCTCTCCTATTTAATTTTTCATACTCACAACATTTAACTTTTTCTCTTTCTTACATCACTTTTCTTTAATTCTCATACCCAAAAAGTTAGTTTACAACTTTACATTCACGTGAGACGAAAAAAAATAATATTTACAAGAAAAAAAAATATTGACAAGATATATCAATATCTCAACAACAGATCACCTAATTGATATTTACTTCTTTCTTTAGGCATTTACATTTTACAGTTGTCATTACGTTGCATTTTTTCTGGACAATAATAGCTCAACTTGTAAGCATCAGTACAACTTAAAAAAGAACTGTAATAATAACTTAGTACACGTCATAAATTTTACGTAGTACTCTTTCTCGTCTCGTCTTCGTCGGATTTGAAGAAATGGGGTGGGGGTAGTTTTTAAATACTGTTAATGAATGGTTTTGAGTTTCTATGTATTTTGATCTGGGTCTCTATATTTGTGTGTGAATTTTTAAATCTTGTCTAAGTTTTTATGAAAAATGATTTGGGGTGAGTGAGTCTTATGAAATTATTCTTAGAAAATTCAACGTTGTTTTTCAAATGGAAGAGATAAAATATACTCCCTCCGCCCCGCTACAAATCACACACTTTTCTCATTGGACGTCCCACTACAAATCACACACTTCCTAAAATGGCAAAAAAAATTTACTATTTCACCCACTAATTCTCTCTCCGACTTTACTTTTATACCCACTTAAAGATGTCAATCGTTGCCTCTTTTGTTATTGATCTCTTCAATATATAGAATTACATTCCTATAAATATGGTAACAATCCTAATCTAGCTAAATCAAATATTCACATGCTAAAAATAAGGCTAAATACAATATTCACATAATATCACAAAAGATATGGGGATATCTTCGGTCCACGGCTATTACTCCCCCAGAGTTGAAACGAGAGGTTCCCGGACGATGAGACTGATACGAAATTCTTCGAAAAGTATGCGCGGAAGCCCTTTAGTAAAGATGTCAGCGATTTGGTAACGGGAAGGAACGTGAAGAACTCGAACTTGGCCACGAGCAACTTTTTTCCGGACGAAAAGAATATCTATTTCGATATGTTTTGTACGTTGGTGCTGAACGGGGTTGCTAGAGAGGTACATGGCACTAATTTTGTCGCAATAAACCAACGTGGCCCTTGATAATGGACAGTGAAGTTCGAGAAGTAAATTACGAAGCCAACATGATTCCGAAACGACGTTAGCAACGCCGCGGTATTCAGCTTCGACACTAGAGCGGGAGAGTGTATAGGTTGTCGTTTTGACGACCAAGATATGAGATTATCACCAAGAAACACACAGTAGCCGGATGTGGATCGGCGTGTGTCTGGACAACCGCCCCAATCGACGTCAGTGTATGAGACGAGTGATGGGGATGCGGACTTATATAGATGCAAACCATGATTGAGAATACCTTGTAAGTAACGCAGAATGTGTTTCAAGGCTAACATGTGAGAGTCCGTCGGAGCATGCATATGGAGGCATATATGCTGCACGGCATAAGAAATGTCCGGCCTAGTAAAGGTGAGATATTGGAGGGCACCAGCAAGGCTGCGGAAAAAGGTTGGATCTGCAAAGGGAGTACCATCAGAGGAACTCAATTTGGATTGTGTGTCAACTGGAGTATGCGCCGATTTGAGGAACAAGAATTGAAATTAAAAAATTTGTGTCATTTAATAATTACTCCCTCCGTTCTCGAAAGACACAAAATTTCATTTTTGATGTCCCATTTAAGAAGTCACATTCTAAAAATGGTAACTTTTTAATATTTATGTATTCATGAAACAAACTTGTCATACTCACAATAATTTTTCATTTACTATTTTCTACCCCCCATATTCTTTCTCAACACATCACCTAGTTGATCTTTAGGCATTTATCTTCATTACCGCTGCTCTTGCCAGCAACTACACCCTACAGTTGTCATTACGTTGCATTTTTTCAGGACAATAATTACTCAACTTATAAGCATCAGTACAACTTAAGAAAGAACTGAAGTAATAACTTAGTACGCGTCACAAATTTTACCTGGTACTCTTTCTCGTCTCGTCTTCGTCGGATTTGAAGAAATGGGGTGGGGTAGGTTTTTAAATACTGTTAATGAATGGTTTCGAGTTTTTATGTATTTTGCAAGGTTCTAAAAAGCGCTAGGCGGATGCTAGGCGGTGGAGTCGGGCCTAGCGTCTAGGCGGGGACTAGTCGGGGCATAGGCGGGTTTTATAATTAGGCGTTGGAGAGGGGCCTAGGCGCCCTTAGGCGGGGTCTTTTAGAACAATGGTATTTTGATCTGGTTCTCTATATTTGTGTGTGAATTTTTGGTTCTTGTCTAAGCTTTTATGGAAAATGATTTGGGGTGAGTGAGCCTTATGAAATTATTCTTAGAAAGTTCAACGTTCTTTTTCAAATGGGAGGGATAAAATATTTATTGTAGCAAAATATGAGTTATATTTTATAACGAGAATTTTGGATTTTTGTTCGGGTAAGAGAAGAATGCACTGCCCCAAATTCGGAAATATAGTAGGATATTGTGACTTGAATAGAAAATTGGGCCGAAGATCCTAGGGCCCCTGAGATCAAACTCGTAAATATTTAATCGAGATGCATTGTTGAGAGAACCCAGATGTGGAAGCAGTCATAAGAAAAAGAAGAGAAATAGTGTAATTAGTAAATTTCATTAAGATTAGTGATTAAATAAAAATAAATTGATAAAATATTTGAATAGTCAAATGAAACTATTAAAAGAAGAGAAATAGTGTAATTAGTAAATTTCATTAAGATTAGTGATGAAATAAAAATAAATTGATAAAATATTTGAATAGTCAAATAAAACTATTATTACGGAATGATTGAGTGCGTACTTCCTTAAGTTATCAGATAGAACAATGTTCTCTCGATATATACCAAATACTTCCTCCGTTTAATAAGATTTTCATTTGACTATTTAAAAAAAAAAAAAAAACATGTTTAATCATAGTTATAGCGAGCTTCACATTTTTCTCGAGTAAATGTTGCTAGTGAGTTGTTTGCTAATTTAATCAATAGTACCGAAAATTCATCGATTTTAGTCTTCAATTAAAACATAAAACCATCATTTTAAGAAAAAAACAAAATTAGAAATTGAAATTAACATTATTATTCTGGGACATAAAGAAAGAAGGAGTAGATATCAATCTTAAACATTATTAACACAAAACAAATGTTTTTGGGTAGGACTTATAATATTAATATTTTTATTGCATCATAATTGGACATAAGAAGATATGTCATCCTCCATGTTACAAATCTTGATCGTGATGTCGGAATAATTAATGGTAATTAAATTACGTATTGTTAAACAAGGTTAATCATACAACTCACAATCACTCTCGCACACATTATAGTCAAACAACTTGTAACAACTACTCGAGTGCGAAGTCCGACTCATTACGTAGGAGGCATCATACATTGTCTCACTAATCATCAGTTGCTCATTTTGATTAATCACAGTTTATCACAGACATACAAAAATTCAATAAATGATTTGATACTTATTATTAACGTATGAATCTTCAATACTCCCTCCGTCCCACAATAATATGTAAACTTTCTATTTTGGGCGTCCCACAATAATATTTAACTTTCCCAAAATGGAAAGGAATCTTTACTATTCCCTCCACTCATTCTCTCTCCTACATTATTTTAATACTCACATCACCATTATAATTTACTATTCTCTCCACTCATTCTCTCTCCTATTTTATTTTCACACTCATCACAACACTTTCAATATAATATTTCCTCCTTAATCCCCATACAAAACCCAAAAGTCCATAAATCTACACAAAATCTAGGGAGAAACGCGTTTCTCCATAAGTTATGGAGAAACGGGTCCCTACATGTCGCGCGACAATGAGCTAGATAGCCAGAAACCTATGAAAGTGATATCCAGAAACCTTCAAATGAATATCCAGAAACCTTCAAAATGTTTACGGATATACATTGAAGGTTTACAGATATCCGAAAACCTTCAATAGCAATTTCTGGATATGCCCTAACACATTTCCGGATATGCACCTAACGGTTTTACGGATATGCACCTAACAGTTTCTGGATATACATTTCACATCCTTCTGGCTATCAAATACAAAGCTTCTGGATATCAACTGCAAAGCTTCTGGCTATCAAATGCAAAGCTTCTGGATATCCAGAAGCTTTTGGTCTTGGCCTTGGGTTTTTTTTTCTGATTATCAAATGTAAAGCTTCTGGCTATGAAAAATACGTTTCTCCATAGTTATGGAGAAACGCGTTTTTCAGCAGACGCACTCATAAATCTATGGGACGGAGGGAGTATATCTTATCAAAGTTTCACATATTTTCAACGTGTGATGAGGATATCACACAACTAACTTCCTTCTTTTCATAATAAGTGAAATTAAATTTGAATGAAAGTGGAATAAGAAAAAATAATATATCATTGATAGTGAATAATTGTTATGAGTATGAAAATTAGAATAAATTATGATAGAAAATAATAATTGAATTGTTGTTTTTAGTACAACAATATTAAAAAAAAAAAAAAAAAAAAAAAAAGTAAGCTATTTTAGATAGTCTCACTTGTTACGAAACAGAAAAAAAGAAGATAGTAAAGCTTCGTTTGTTTCGCATAAAACGATTTTCGAAAAATGATTTCCCGTAAAATATTTTTCGAAAAATGACATAAATATTTTATCGACTGTTTGGTAAGAAAAATATTTTTCGAAAAATGTTTTCATGTGTTTAATGAAAATATTTTTCGATAAAAACACAATTTGAGATAAATTGAAAAAGATAGGGTGGGATAGGGTGATGGATATATGGTGATAGGGTAGGAGGTGGGGATTAGTAGGGGTGAGGTGGGTGGGTGTGGATAGGGGTAGGGGTAGGGTAGGGTGGTGGGGAAAATGTAAAGGGTAAGAAAATGGTAGGGTAGGGTAGGGTGTGGGGGTGGGGTAGGATAGGGTGGATAGCCGAGAGTGTGGAGGGGGTAGGTGGGTAGCCGAGAGTAGGGGAGTAGGGTTGGTGGTTGGTGGGTGGCTTGGTAGAGGTGGGGGTGGTGGGCGTGGTGAGAATTGTTAAAAAATAATTTTAATATGAATAAAAAAATTGTTTGGGAGTGGGAGAGTTATTAAAATATAATTTTAAAACAAAAAAAAATTATATTTTTTAACCTTAAGGTGGTGGTACTAGTGGGAGTGGATAGTTGATGTATTCCATAGAGAAGCAAGTTTGGAGGCAGCAGCAGGATCGGGGCTCTGTAGCGTGCCTGTTGCAAGTTCTCGCTGCGGGGGAGCGCCACTCCCTAAGGAGAGGGAGCACCTGCTCCCAAGAAGCCAAAATCAGCATCCAGTCACTGGAAGAAGGGAGCGCCCGCTCCCATGCCGCAGCAGTCAGACGTAGTTTCCTTTTTCTTGCCTCTTGCGTTTGTTTTGGAATAGGATTGTTTTCCTTTTTGTTTTACTGTTTATTTTAGATTTCCTTTTATTTTAGGACTCTTGTTTATGGTAGAAACTATAAATACTTTTAGGATTATTGTATTGGTTACGTTCTATTTTGATTAATTGATTTTAGAATTGCTTGAGCATTCTTTTGGGTAAACCCTAGCAGCCGTATGTTAAGTTTGAGCTCAAGGTGGATTCCTTCTGATTTGTTGAGATTTTCCAGTAATTGGTTAATCCCTTGTTTGTGTTCCGCTGCGTTTACATCAGTTGGTATCAGAGCGAGGCTCAATCCAGGAAGATGGCAGGCGAAAACGGAAACAACAACGACGCTCTTCTTCCATTCCTTGAACGTATGAACCAAGAAGCACAGGAACGAGACCGCCAGTTTGTGATTCGCGATGAACAGGCTGCAGCTCGTCACGCTGATATGGTTAGGCTTTTGGAGGGTTTGCAGGTTGGTGGTCGCCGAAGGCAACGAGCAGGGGTTCGAGCACCTGCAGGAAACGAAGGGAACAATCGTTTTCGTCCGGCCGAAGGGGAGGATTCAGATTCTGAGGGTGAAGATGATTTTATCGCTGCACCTGCGGATCAGGCTCCTAAAATCAAAGCTGATCTACCCTTTTTCACAGGGGAGTTAGACATAGAAGAATTTACAGATTGGCTTTCCGAGATAGAAAAATATTTTGCTTTGATGAATGTTCTGAAAGAGAGGAAGGTGCCATATGTGGCCTACAAACTTCGTGGTGGTGCTTCGGCTTGGTGGGAACAGTTGAATAATCATCGTCGAAGGAATGGTAAGCTACCAATTCGCACATGGCAAAGGATGAAGACGGCGTTAAAACAACGATTCTTGCCCGCAGACATGAAAGCAGTTGATCTATCAGAAATTCCTTGATTGCAGGCAAGATAATCGGACAGTCGATCAATACACGCACAAGTTTCATACACTGTCTGCGCGTACTGATTTGGGTGAATCGGAAGGGCAACAAACAGCAAGGTATGTTTCCGTTCTTCGTCATAGCATTAAAAGTATGGTTAAATTATATCATGTGCATACACTTGAGGGGGCAATTTCTCGTGCCAAAACTGCGGAGGTTCAAGAAACTGAAATTGTAGCTCCTTCTGTTTCTTCATTTAATATGGGTAATAAGGGACATTATTCGGGATCTAAATCACCTATAGTTGTTGAGAAAGAAAAAATTACTGTTGCCAAAAGTGGGGATGATAAACAGGGACCCGTATTAGCTAAGCCGGTAGGGAAAAATACTACCAATCCCAATCCTTATGCTAAGACCTATGGAAATAAATGTTATCGTTGTAATTTGCCTGGACATATTTCTAGTAATTGTCCTAATCGAGGGCAAGTTAATATGGCTGATAAGGACGAGGATGAAGAGGTTAAGGAGTATTGGGAGGATCCGAACACTGATAATGAGGGGGATGAACATGGGACTTTTGTGTTTGAGAAGTTAACTTTGACAGCTCCCTCGAATGTAGCTCCGAATAGACATGGGATTTTTCGTACTATTGGGTTGGTAAATGAGGAGAAGTTGAACATAATTGTGGATAGCGGGAGTTGTGATAATTTGATTGCTAGGGGAACGGTTGATAAGCTGAAATTGGAGGTCACGAAGCATCCAAAACCATATCATGTGGGGTGGATTAATGCTACGGGTAAACTCAAGGTCACTGAACAATGTTTAGTTCCTTTCTATTGGTAGATATAAGGATGAAGTTCTCTGTGATGTTGTTGACATGAGTGCTTGCCAATTGTTGCTCGGGAGACCTTGGCATTATGATGTTGATTCTATTCATAATGGGCGAACTAATGTGATCAGTTTCATGAAGGATGGCATCAAGTTTAATCTTTGCCCCTTGCGAGCAAAAGGGGTGCATGCTAGCAAAGGAAGTGGGAAGGGTATTATTTCTTTGTGTGTTCCCAAATATTGTATTTCAGGTACCACTAAAGTTGTGGACAAAGTTGCTGTTGCACGAGGGACTACGAAAAACACTACAACTCGAGCAAAATCATCAGTCAAAAAGACGGCTCCGGTACAAGCTGCAAGAAGGCCAAAGAAGGAGGTTTCAAAGACCAAGTCCATGCCAATTCCTGCCACAAGACGTTGTTCTTATTTGGGTCGTGATTCGGGGACGAATCTGGGAGTGAATGATGTATTCCATGGAGAAGCAAGTTTGGAGGCTGCAGCAGGATCGGGGCTCTGTAGCGTGCCTGTTGCAAGTTTCTGCCGTGGGGGAGCGCCAGCTCCCAAGGAGAGGGAGCACCTGCTCCCAAGAAGCCAAAATCAGCATCCAGTCACTGGAAGAAGGGAACGCCTGCTCCCATAAGGGGGGAGCGCCCGCTCCCATGCCGCAGTAGTCAGACGTAGTTTCCTTTTTCTTGCCTCTTGCGTTTGTTTTGGAATAGGATTGTTTTCCTTTTTGTTTTACTGTTTATTTTAGATTTCCTTTTATTTTAGGACTCTTGTTTATGGTAGAAACTATAAATACTTTTAGGATTATTGTATTGGTTACATTCTATTTTGATTAATTGATTTTAGAATTGCTTGAGCATTCTTTTGGGTAAACCCTAGCAGCCATTGTTGGCTGAGTTTGAAGGTGGATTCCTTCTGATTTGTTGAGATTTTCCATTAATTGGTTAATCCCTTGTTTGTGTTCCGCTGCGTTTACATCAATAGTTGTTAAAAACAAATTTAAAATGATTATTTTTTTTTTACCCTACTGGAGGGGGGGATGGTGGTGGTGGTGGTGGTGAAGGGGAGGGGGAGAGAGAATTGTAAAAAAATAATTTTAATATAAATAATTATTTTATGAGGGGATGTGGTAGGGGGTGGATGATGTGGGTTGGGTAACGTGGGGAAGTATGAAAAGTTAGTTGTGTGTGTGTGTGAGGGTGTTACCATTTTTCGAAAAATGTTTTATTTAGAAAAAATTCGTAAGTCATTTTAATTATAAGGGAAAATATTTTTTCCATTTTCCGTTGCTTACCAAACACCAGAAATGAGAAAATAGTTTTTCGAAAAATATTTTTCCCAAACAAACGAAGCCAGAGGCTCCATTTGTTTTAGCGTACAACATTTTTCGGAAAATGATTTCCTGCAAAAATTTTTCCGAAAAATGAAAATGTTTTTCAAAAAATGAGATAAACAAGTTTTCGACTGTTTGGTAAGAAAAATATTTTCCAAAAAATGTTAGATTGAGTTGACTGTAAATTTACCCACCCCAATCACCACCACCACCCCACTCACCACTACCACTACCACCCCTCCCCCCCCCCCTCGTCGAGTAAAAAAAAAATTAATCATTTTAAATTTATTTTTAACAACTCCTCCCCCAATCCACGCACCACCCTCTCCCACCCCACCCCACCCCACCCCCCGATCAAGTAAAAAAAATCATTTTAAATTTATTTTAAACAACTCTTCCCCCAATTCACTCACCGCCCCCTGCCACCCTACCCCCCCCCCCCCCGGTCGGGTCAAAAAAAATTCTTATTTTTTAATCTAACTGGAAATTGTTTTTCGAAAAATGATTAATTTTTTTTTGACCCAACGGGGGAGGGGGGGAGGGTGGGTTGGGGTAGGGTGGCAGGAGGTGGTGAGTGGAGTGGGGGGGAAGTTGTTAAAAATAAATTTAAAATGATTAATTTTTTTTTACTCGACGGGGGTGGAGGTGGGGTGGGGTGGCAAGGGTAGTGAGTGGATTGGAGGAGGAGTTGTTAAAAATAAATTTAAAATGATTTTTTTTACTCGATCGAAAATTGTTTTACTTAGAAAAAATCCGTAAATCACTTTACTAAGAAAAGTGGAAAAATATTTTTGAAAATATTTTCTTCATTTTTCGGTGCTAAACAAACACCGAAAAATTGGAAAAATATTTTCCGAAAAATATTTTTTGAAAAACATTTTCCTCCAAACAAACGGAGCCTAAGTCTCGATCACTTGGTTGGTATGGACGGAATAGAGAGAGTATATTCTTGGATTGACTAGGGTTTAACTCTTGTTACTTTTATTAATAAATTGAAAATTATAAAAATAGATTAAAAAGAAAAAGGACATGTTCGGTGACAAGGAATGAAAGTTCAAAGTTGAGTTAGCTGAAGAAACAAAGACCATTAGTAAATTAATTAATTATGATTAGAATCTTCCAAATTAAACCTAAAAGTTTTGAACATGTCCAATGAAAGTGACAAAGAGTACTGTCCACCTAATGGGCCATGACCCAATGATACCTTGGGGTGGCTTTCCGTAGGGGAGGTCATCGGTTCGATTCTTCCCAAGGGAAATCCTTGTAGATTAATTTCTTCATTGGGTTTCAGGGTCTTAGGAGCTCCTCGGGCACATCCATTCAGTTAAGGAAGCGACATTGCTGAGCTTGCAACCTTAGTGTGGGGAGTTCAACTACCGCGTTGTAGGAGGGCTCCCTTGGGGCCAGGAGTATAAGGGGTCGTCACCCCTCGGGCCGATTTGGGCATATCCGCGATTTATCTCCGCTGTGACATTGTGGGGCCAGAGGCTAGTGGTCCGTGACTAACTCGGTGAAGCTAGGGAACTGGGTAAAAAAAAAAAAAAAAAAAAAAAAAAAAAAAAAAAAAAAAAGAGTACTGTCCATAGAGGTTGCAGGTACCCAATGATTTTCATATTCATTAGAATTTAAGGAATATACTCCCTCCGTCCCGATAATTGCTTTTCATTTTTTGTCAAGCGCGCAAATTAAGAAAATGGGGGGGAAGAAAAAATGTTGTGAGTGTAATTTGAAAATAGGAGAGAGAATGAGTGGAGAGAATAGTAAATTATAATGGTGTTGTGAGTATTAAAATAATGTAGGAGAGAGAATGAGTGGAGGGAATAGTAAAGATTCCTTTGCCAAAAAAGGAAAGTGAAAGCTATTAACGGAACACCCAAAATGGCAAAATGGGAAGCTACTATTGGGACGGAGGGAGTATATATATATACTCCCTCCGTTTCACTCGATTAATTTTTTTTCTCCTAAATGAAAATTAAGAAATACTATTATAATAAAATGAGAGAGAATGAGTACAGTAGATATTGTGAGTATGAAAAGTAAAATATAAAAGAGAATGAGTGGAATGAATATTAATGGGATTGTTGTTGTGAGTATAACAAATGTATCTCATTAAACATAAAAATAATATAAATTTGTCATTTTGATATGTCCTAAATCGAATGAAACATTTAAAATGAAAAATTGTCCTAAATCGGGTGGGACGGAGAGAGTATATATAACACAAAATCTGGGGAAAAACGCGTTTCTCCGTAACTTATGGAGAAACGGAGCCCGACTTGTCGCGCGACAATGCAGGCCAAGGCTTCTGAATATCCAGAAGCTTATGAAAGTGATATCCAGAAACCTTCAATGATAACTTAAACTTTCAAAATGTTTCTGGATATTCATTTGATGGTTTCTGGATATACATTTGAAGGTTTCTGGATATCCAGAAACCTTCAAAATGAATATCCAGAAACTTTCAAAATGTTTCTGGATATTCATTTGATGGTTTCTGGATATACATTTGAAGGTTTCTGGATATCCAGAAACCTTCATTTCTGGTCTTGGCCTTGGATTTGGCTTCAAATCTATTTTTTCTGGATATCCGCCCAAAGGCTTCTGGATATCCGTTCCAAAGCTTCTGGATATCCAGAACCCTTTGAGACTGATATCCAGAAATTTTTTTCTGGTTATCAAATGCATAGCTTCTGGCTATTAAAAACACGTTTCTCCATAGTTATGGAGAAACGCGTTTCTCAGCAGACCTACTCTATATATAATATATACTCCCTCCATCCCATATAAAATTTAACAAATGCATTTTGCACGAAAATTAAGAAAATATGTAAGTTATGTAAGTGTTATTATTATGAAAACTGAGGTAGAAGACAGAATGTGGGGTAGAGAATAGTAAGTTGATTGATATTATAAGTATAAAAGTAAATTAGAAAAGAGAATGAGTGAGAGGAATAGTAAATTATTATTTTTTTTTATCATTTTAAAAAAGTAAAATCTTATATAAAACACCTAAAATAGCAAAATTGAAATCTTATAAAGGACGGATGGAGTATATATATTCCGTTTCAATAAAAATTCACTTATTTTCCCAAATGACTCTCATTCAAAGGTTCACTTTTTCCTAAAATAAAAATGAGTTTTAGTTGTTATATTCACAACAATAACTCATTTATTTCATTTTCTCTCATATCCAACTATTTACAATCACAATGCATCACCTTTTTCATATCTTTCTTAATTTGTGTATGTAAACCAGATAGTGAACTTATAAATGAGATAGATGGAATATATATAATCATCTTGATCGAAAAATATTAAAATTAAGGAAATTTGACCGAAAGTTCCTTTTGGAACAAATCACTTCCCCTCAAGTTTTTCATTATATCGAAATGATCTGGAAGTTCTTATGCAGTACTTTATAATACTGTATGCAATATTATTATATTCACTCATATGTGAATATAATACTGCATCTATAATACAGCATGGTGAAGAAACTTTTCGGGCATTATGATACTTTTTTAGAACTTTTCGATCACTCTCCCTAAAATTAAATCATACAAAATTCTAAAAAAATGGATTATGTACATTTTTGTTGTAATAATTTTGTTTTCCTTATTTAGGCAACTAAGGCTCCGTTTGTTTCATGTAAAACATTTTCCGGAAAATGTTTTCCTTGTTTTCGGGTGTTTGTTTCATGTAAAACATTTTTCGAAAAATGTTTTACCTACTTTCGAGTGTTTGGTAACCACTTGTAAAAGAAAGTCAAATGTAAAACATTTTACAAGGATGTAAAAAAAGGAGGTTTTCTTTGTAAAATGATTTACCAATTTCAAATTCGTAAATCATTTTACAACTCTTGTTCTTGGCCTTAATGTAAAACTCATATTACGCTCGGTACAACAAAATAATAATAATAATAATTAAAAAAAAAATTTAACTGCCCCCACCCACTTCCCCAAAAAAAAAAAAAAATTTTTTTGGAAACCGCCCCCACCCACCCCCACCTCCCCAAAAAAAAAAAATTTTTTATTTTTTTTTTTTTGGAAACCGCCCCACCCACCCCGCCTACCCCACCCCCCACCCTCCCCACCCCCCAAATTTTTTTTTTTTTTTTGGAAACCGCCCCACCCGCCCACCGCCTACCCCACCCCTACCCACCCCCACCCCCCCCACCCCCAAAAAAAAAAAAATTTATTTTTTTTTTGGAAACCGCCCCCCCCACCCCGCCTACCCCACCCCCCCCACCCTCCCCCCCCCCAAATTTTTTTTTTTTTTTTTTTTGAAACCGCCCCACCCGCCCACTCCGCCTACCCCACCCCTACCCACCCCCCACCCCCACCCCCCAAAAAAAAAAAAATTATTTTTTTGGAAACCGCCCCACCCACCCCGCCTACCCCACCCCCACCCTCCCCCAAATTTTTTTTTTATTTTTTGGAAACCGCCCCACCCACCCCCGCCTATCCCACCCCCATCCCCAAAAAAAAAAAAAAAAAAAAATTATTTTTTTTTGGAAACCGCCCCACCCCGCCTACCCCACCCCACCCCCACCCTCCCCCAAAAAAAATTTTTTTAATTTTTTTTTTTTGGAAACCGCCCCACCCACCCCCCGCCTACCCCACCCCCTCTCTCCCCCAAAAAAATAAAAATTTTTTTTTTTTTTTTGGAAACCGCCCCACCCACCCCCGCCTACCCCACCCCCCACAATTTTTTTTTATTTTTTATTTTTTTGGAAACCGCCCCACCCACCCCCGCCTACCCCACCCCCTACCCACCCCCACCCCCACCCCAAAAAAAAAAAAAAATTTTTTTTTGTAAATCGCCCACCCACCCCCCGCCTACCCCACCCCCCCCCAAAAAAAAAAAAAATTAACCGCCCCCCCCACGCCCTGCCTACCCCACCCCCCCCAAAAAAATTTTTTTTGGAAACCGCCCACCCACCCCTACCCACCCCCCCATTTTTTTATTTTACACTCCTACTCCCCCTTCAAATAAAATAATTTTTTTTTTATTTTTTATTAAAAAATTAAAAAAAAAATTGGGGGGGGTGGGTAGGGGGGTGGGGTAGGCAGGGGGTGGGTGGGGCGGTTTCCAAAGTTGATTTAAATTAATAAAAAAAAAGTGACATTTCCGGAAAACATTTTCGTCAAATTTGCCAAACAACTGAAAACAAGATCATGATATTTTACAAGAAAACATTTTACATGGAAATCTTTTTACATGAAAACATTTTACAAGGAAACCTTTTTACATGAAATCATTTTACATGAAAACATTTTCCGGAAAATGTTTTACGCGAAACAAACGGAGCCTAAATGTGAGGACTCATCAAACTGAATCATCAATTTCATGTTACAGCTTCACTTTAGACGTGAATGAGATACTAACACTATTATTAAAATCTTAACCAATAAGCCAAATTAGCAAGTGATGAGACAACAATTAGGTTAGGTAGTAACAAAATAAACATACCTTTCAATATTATTATTATTAGCCCCCATTCTTTAAATAACATGTCACACCTTCACTTTATTCCAATTTTGTGTAAGAGAATTATAAGAAGCCCTCCTTCCTACTCTAACTCCCCACATGCCCTCACCTTAGATAGCTATTCAATACCTCCCCCCCACACCCCCCAACCCTTAACCACCACCATTAAACACTAACAAACACTCATGGATGAAAATATAGCCACATCTCCTTCCTCCTCCACCACCACCTCCTCCTCCACCTCCACCACCACCACCACCACCACCAAGAAAAAATGCAATAAAAGAGCTAGTAAAGATATAACCAAGAAGATTGATAATGATGAGGGGAAGCACCCGATTTATCGAGGTGTTCGAAAGCGAAGTTGGGGCAAATGGGTGTCAGAAATCCGTGAGCCGAGGAAGAAATCAAGAATTTGGCTCGGTACTTTCGAGACACCGGAAATGGCGGCTCGTGCACACGATGTAGCCGCCATTGCCATCAAGGGTCACTCAGCTGTCCTTAATTTCCCCGAGCTGGCTCAGTCACTTCCCAAGCCGGCTTCTAAGTCTCCCAAGGATATCCAAGCTGCTGCAGCCGAAGCAGCTTCCCTAGCCAATAATATCATCTCAACATCATCAAGCCATGATTCCGAAGCTGAAGCTGTGGCTGAGCTGATTAGCCAAGCCGAGCTTTCACTTCCTTGTTCACCTGAGGTCGGAAGTAATAACGGTGACGATTTCTTTATGGATTTGCCTGATCTTTTCTTTGACCTCAGTCATCATATTGATGGGTTTTTCTATACATTGTCGGGAAAGCTACCGGAAACAGAGCTTGAGTCGGTTAATGGCGAATTATGGCCGGAAAACCATTTCTTTGGGGACTACAATTAGACCGGCAGCGGCAGCTAGGTAGAGGTGGAGTTCAAGGCTTCAAGAAAAAGTCAACCTTTAGTTTGACCAGTAAAAATATTGTCAAAATTTCGTTAGATGCAGGAAGATAAGAATAATTTTTTAATTTACCACTCCAATTTCATGTAAATACCGCGCGAGCCATATTGCCCAAAAAAAATTTTAAAAAAATTAAAATTAAATTATAAATTATATTGTATCCTTCAAATAATGCCATTTATTGCCTTATTAAATTATAGGGAGGTTGGATTTCGCATTCAAAATTATGTTTTATTTTTTAGGAAATTTGACACATAATAAGTTCATTTTTTTTTTTAAGATTCGTCACTTCCCCTCAAATTCTTTATTAAATTAAATGTCTCACAAGTTTTTATGAATTACTCTCTCCGTTCCACTTCAAGGTTCCTACTTTCCTTTTTGGTCCATTCCAATTCAAGGTTCCCTTCCATAAATGGCAAGTTTTGAATATATTTATACCCTTATAATCTAATTTTCTACCCACTTTCAAAAAAATTAATCATTAACTACTATTCCCTACCCCACAAATAACTTTTACATTCTCTCTCCTCTAATCTTCTATCCACTTTCAATTTTTTTTTTAAGAGGCGTGAAATCCACACCAAGAAACCTTCGTGTGGGACGGAGGGAGTAATATATTATACTGCATTCAACAATTAAAGATTATGATACAGCATCAGCTGAACTGCATCACTCACTGGTGTTAAACTTGAAGTTAATTATATATATACATACTCCCTCCGTCCAGTTACATACTTCACACTTTCTATTTTGGGCGTCCAATTACATACTTCACACTTTGTCTCCTACATTATTTTAATACTCACAACACCATTATAATTTACTATTCCCTCCACTCATTCTCTCTCCTATTTTACTTTTACACTCACAACATTATATCATTATTTTTTTCCTTAATCCACGCGTAAACAGTAACTGTGAAACATGTACTTGGACGGAAGGAGTATATAACAAAAAATATGGGGGGGCAAAAAAAAAAAATTTCCACACCACTGCGGGCCGGAGAGTCTTATACTCCCTCCGTCCCGGAACTTACTTCACAAACACTGTTTGCACTGGTTTTAAGGAGGGAATATTATATTGAAAGTGTTGTGAGTGTGAAAATAAAATAGGAGAGAGAATGAGTGGAGAGAATAGTAAATTATAATGGTGTTGTGAGTATTAAAATAATGTAGGAGAGAGAATGAGTGGAGGGAATAGTAAAGATTCCTTTCCATTTTAGGTAAGTTTTAAATGTGTGAAGTAAATTTTGGAACGTCCAAAAGGGAAAGTGTGAAGATTGTTCCGGGACGGAGGGAGTATATGTACAACCCGATTGCATTATCCAGATTAAGCTCAATTAATGAAAATTAGAGGCGGTTGAAAAGAAAGCATTCTCCCTTTCATAACGAATGTCATAATTTTATTTTAAGTCGTTAATTTTCTAAATAATATAGTAATTTATTTATTTATACATTACTGTTTGTATCACACTAAAATTGTATTAATATTAATTTCTTTTTAAAAATACAATTTTTATTTTTGGATAGACCAAATAAGACACTTATTATTATGTTATTATTATGACATGCAATGAGTATGACATTAGCATATGATAGGGTGAAATTAAACATTTGCTAAAAGAAATACTCCCTCTGTCCCATAAAACATTACCCCTTTTACTATTTTAGACGTCCCATTTTAAAATCCCACTTTCCTAAAAAGGAAATTATTTAATACTTCTTTATTCATGGGACCCACTTGTCATACTCACAACACTTTTCAAATTTACTATTCTCTCCACTCATTCTCTCTCCTCCCACTCACAATACCTACTTTAATAACATTATTTCTTATTTTTCGTTCTCAACAGTAAAGGGGTAAAGTTTTGCGGAACGGACGGAACGGAGTATGCAAAGTTGGTCAAAGTGGCTTTATTATTTTTCATTTAACTTTCAGCTTATTTATGAGTTTAATTAAAGTTGTATGACAAATATCACATGTGCATGAGTGAGTGTGAAGTAAGAATCATCCATGTAATGCAATTGATCCGTATACTATACACAAGGTTAAATGAATTTATGGTCCCTCCTTCAAGTTCATTGTGTTGTGTGTGGGATTCGGCCACACACACACACACACACACACACACACACACACACACACACTCACCCCCCACCCCCCACCCCCCAGAATTAAAGTAAAGTAAAGTAAAGTAAAGCAGTTGAAATTTTATGGCACATACTCCCTCCGTCCCCTGATAATATATAAATTTTTCTTTTTGAACGTTTAGCAATAATATATAACTTCCTAAAATGGAAAGAAATTTTTACTATTCCCTCCACTCATTCTCTCTCCTACATTATTTTAATACTCACATCACCATTATAATTTACTATTCTCTCCACTCATTCTCTTTCCTATTTTATTTTCACACTCACAACACTTTCAATATAATACTTCCTCCTTAATTCCCGTGAAAAACTAAAAGTCTATAAAATGTTGGGACGGAGGGAGTATATTAATTACTCCCTCCGTGTCGGGTCAATGAACACCAAAAACACCAAAAAAATTGGGCACAATAACTAAGAAAAAGGAATAAATCTTTACTATTTCCTCCACTCATTCTCTCTCTTACATTATTTTAATACTCACAACACCATTATAATTTACTATTCCCTCCGCTCATTCTCTCTCCTATTTTACTATTACACTCACAACATTCTTTCAATTTTGGGCAGTCTCCAATCACGTTAGACGACCCAAAAAGAAAATAAGTTTTCATTCACCCGACACGAAGGGAGGGTATATTTTACAGTACATGTACTATGTCCTCCGATTAAAAAGTGTAAAAGTAAGTCTTATTTTTATTACAATGGAGTATAAAATAGATAGAATACCAAAACTGATTGCCAATCCGTGGTGAAAATGTAGGCGCTCTGAATCCCTTTTTGTGCTCGTATCAAAACTGTTGACAATATTTATCTAATGTCAACAATTACTTTCACTGCTTCATATCATAGTAAATATCATTTGGTTTTATTTTAAATAATTGTTGTGTTTTCAAATTAAAAAAATATATATTACCACGATTTAAATAATAATACACAAATAAGTACTCCCTCCGTCCCGTTATAAATAAGCAGTTACTGTTTATGCGTGAATTAAGAAAAAAAATAATGGTATAAATGTTGTGAGTGTAAAAGTAAAATAGGAGAGAGAATGAGTGGAGGGAATAGTAAATTATAATAGTGTTGTGTGTATTAAATAATGTAGGAGAGAGAATGAGTGGAGAGAATAGTAAAGATTATTTGTCATTTTAGAAATTGTGTGATTTATAGCGGGACGCACAATGAGAAAAGTGTGTGATTTGTAGTCGGACGAAGGGAGTACATCACAATTCTAAAAAAAAAAGTGACAAATCAAAATGTGATACTTATATTGCGGGATTTTTTTTATCATTTCAAACTCATTACTTAAAAAAAAAAAAAAAAAAAAAAAAGCCTAAAATGAGAGAGAGAGAGAGAGAGAGAGAGAGAGAGAGAGAGAGAATGGAATGTGTTATGTGGCAACCTATCTTTAGCAAAGGGTAAAGGGGGAATAGAATACCATGTTTGTCTTTGTTCAGATTTTGATAAAGCTTTTTCCACGGCTAAGAAATGATTGTTATGCACTTGTAATAAGGCTATGTCCAATAGTGAGTTGAATTAGGTAGTTGAGAGGGTTTAAGTTAGTTGAGATAGTTTAATAAGGTAGTTGAGAGGGGGGTAGTTGAGGGGGTGGGATGAATTTCTTCAACCCGGTTGAGAAGGACACTTGTCGGCCTCTCATTGGCGCGTGAGCTTCACTCCAAGCAATGGCGCGTCTTCCTTTTTTTTTTTTGTTTTTTCCTGAAGGGGACAAGTGTCCGCCTGTGATTGGTTGGTTTTTCTTTTTCTTTTTATTTTTCCACCCCGTTTTTAGAGCTCAATTATTTGACAGAAATAATTTTTTTTTTTTTTTCCCAAAATTCTGGAAATTTTTTTCTCTATAAAATGACATAACTTTCATATTTTTTGTACACCAAAAAAATTAATAATTTATTTTTTAATAATAAAATCTCGAATTTATAAAATTAAATAAAATCTTGAATTAAAAAATTAAAAAAAAATCTCGAATTTATAAATAAAAATATTAATAATTTATTGTTTAATAATAAATTATTATTATTATTTTAATTATAAAATTAATTATTGTAAATAAAATAAAAAGTGGTGGGGTATAGAATGATGAGTTGGGAGGAGTTGAATTTTAAACTAAACTAGCTTATTGTGGGGGGTGTAGTTGAGAAAGCAGTTGAATGATTAAGTGGATGGAGAGAGAAGATGAGGTGTCGTAATATTAGGGTAGTTGAATGTTTTTTGGTAGTTGACCTATTGGACATAGCCTAACCTTTTTGTTTTAAGTTTCTTTTTGGTGCTGGAGATTGAGACTCTGGAAATAAAGCTACCTCCATCTCATTTTAATAATTAATAGTTAGCTATTGGTGCAATTTCATAATAAATATTGCATTTAATTTGTCAAAATTTGTAAAAAATAAATATATATAATTTTATTTGTTTGTATATTAATTGTTAAAAAAATTACAGTTAAACTATTGGAATTTTTACCAATAAAATCTTGAGATAAGGTGGAATTTACCAATAAAAACAGTACATTTCGAATTTTACCTTAGGATCCAAGATTTGAAATAAAACGACCTTAGAGTCCCCCATCCTATTTACAATAATTTAAATGACAAAACTGCCCCTAATCAATCTCTTTCTCTCTCTAGCGCAATCTTCTCTTCTCTCTCTATCCGCAATCCGTGCGCAATCCGTTCCATTCCAGCTTCTCCACCACCGGCGATCCGTTGTTCCAGCTTCTCCACGACCCTAGTTCTTCGATTGAGACTTCTTCGTCATCGAGGAACTCCGATGAATTGGACATTGATTTCAACGACGTTTTTAGCGGGCCGCCGAGGCGATCTTCAATTCACGACCCAGAGCTTTGGTGGCAGCGGTAGTGGAGGAATGATTTGTATCGTTTATTGAATCAATCGAGGGATTTGCAAACTGACAAACTGTTGGGAATTTCTTATCCATCAAAACTGACAAAGGGTATTGCAAAAATTTCGAAAATGCTAAGGGTAAGGTTCTTTTCTTGCTGAATTGCTCCAAAATATTATTCTTGAATTTGGATTTTCCTTATGTTATAGTGGAGATTAGTGTTTGCATTTATTGATTGCGGTAGCTTGCAGCATTGTAGTTAAGGTGTTTGTAAAATTGTTTCTTTGAGTGTAAAGTAACGGTGGGGGATATAAAGAGGTCTTGAATTTGGGTTTTCCTTCTGTCACAGTGAAGATTAATGTTTGCATTAGGTTGCAGCATTGTAGTTAAGGTGTTTGTAAAATTGTTTCTTTGAGTGTAAAGTAATGGTGGGAGGTATATAGAGGGATAATTATGGCTTCTTTTACCTCACTTGTGAGTTTGGGAAACAGATACTGATGACCTAAGGTGTTTATACTGATACACACTTCTTCAAATTGCAGTGTGCTGTCCATACGAGAGATGATATCCGTGCAAAAGCTATCCGGCTGGTATGTTACGTGGAGTTTAGGCGCTGCCATTTGTTGATGTTTGCCTGTTGAAGCATTAATTTATCCATGAAAACACAGTTAATACATGCTTTTTAAGTACTGATATTCTTAAATTTGCGTTCCATATGTGGGTCAGGTTGCAAACAAACTCTATGTGATAAGCTACATCTCTGAGAATGTAGAGGATTTTGCATCAAATATGTTATCACTGTTGATAGACATGCATCAGTTCTTGAGCAAAGAACAGGAGAGGTTTGTTTTCTGTGTTTCTCACGTCTTTGCTCATTGATGTTCTTTATCATGTCTCCCATGCATGCATGGCTTACCTGGGTAATGTATGGATCATTGTTTTGCTAGCATCATCTTGTTAATACCTGTCAAAGTAGAACATTTATTTTTAGCCTGTTATTTCTGTTTGTGTTGCTCATTTATCATGATTTCACTGGTTGTATACGTTCGTGTAATCTTTGTGTCATGTTGCTAAGGGTCGAGTGTTCTTTTCTCTCTTTTTCTTTTCCACTTTGCTTCTTGTTTTATTCTCAGTTTCAGCATAACGTTATTTTTAACAAGCATATGCCCATTAAGCTATCTTGTGAGTATATACCATGTTGAGATTCTATTAGTTTTGCTCTCGCTTTTGCTTCTGGACTGTGCTGCTGACCCCATCGTGTAAACCCCCACCACCCACTGAGGGCTCCGGATTTCTACGGATAAAAGAAGGCACTCTGGTGATATGGCCCTCATTCACTAGGGCTTCGGTCGCTTGTGTTTTGATGATCCTACTGTATTGACCGCAATAAGGATATTCTTAATTGGTTAGAGGTTTATTTTATTAAAAATATCTCTTTGCTCCTTAATCTGTTCTATCCTGGACCAAATCTGAAATTAGGACTTCTGGACTGCTTATTTAGAAGACTTAGGATTAAGATTGGAATATGTCGCTCATTAAATAGTTCGACCAAGACCCTTACATCAGGCTTTTTCTGAGGGCAGGAGTTTATACACCGGACATACTATTCATATGGTCAATACTTTTCTAAATGTGTTGCTAGGGAAATACTTTTTTAAAAAATAATATTTTGAGAAAAAAATCGTTTTAAAGGCATATCAATTTATGAAAAGCAGAATATTGAGTCCAATTGTTATTAACTTCGATACATGGCATACCTTTGGTCAGTTAATGGCAAGAGGAAGTAGTTGCCGGCAGATTTGAGCATTTTTAATATACTGTAGTTTCTTAATCTTTGGACTGAAAGAGTGTTGTCTATACATGCAGCGGAACCAAGGAGGAGAGTCATCAATGTCATTACGACGATTTAGTCACTTATATGACCTTATGGAAATGGGAAATAAGGCTTTCAGGGACAATCGTTTCGAAGAGGTGATTCTGTCAACTGTTTTACTTTCTGTTTGTTGTTTCAATACCTTGATCCGTGGAGAGTTCAGTAAATTGCGAATTACAGGTGTTGATGCTCTCGTTTTCAAGTGTAAACTTTGTTGAAATGCGAAGAGAATGGGCGCGCATGCCCTTGTTAGATTTGGTATGCCTCAAAACAAGGATCCAACCATGTATGCTGCTGTAGGGGCATAAGGGGCCAATGGTTATGGCAACCAGCAGCCTGTAAGCTGAAATTTTTGGGTGTCGCTGCGAAGTTTGGTGATCAAACGCTTGATGAACACAGACGATTTACCTTTTTTGTTGGAAGAGAAACTTATAATTTGTAATGTTATGAATTTTGTTGTTGCTGGTTTGGATTTATTTTATGGAACTTGTTTAAGAATTCTATTGTAGTCTAGTAAGTTTTTGTGAGGTCACTTTCTCAGTTATTGTGCATAAATGTGTATAAATGTGTGATAGATTTCACTTTTTTTATGTCATTCTTTTATAGAACAACTGTGAACTCTATTTCACATTTGTTAGTTTTGATGTGAATAAGTGTGAAATATTTTTCACACTTCTAAAACTGTGAAGTCAGTTTCACAGTTGTTCTATGAAAGAATGACATAAAACAATGAAATTGACCTCACAGTTATGCACAATAATTGAGAAAGTGACCTCACAATCATAACTGAGAAATTGACCTCACAGTTGTGTACAAACATTCATGAATAACAGATAAATCATGGGTAAACCACACATACTAAGTAGCAAAACAACTGTGAGGTCTATTTCACAGTTGTTGATTGTGATATGAATAAGTGTGAAATGTTTTTCACACTTCTAAAACTGTGAGGTCGGGCCACGCTTATTTATAAATGTGAAATGGTTTGGTTGTTGACATTTCTAAACTGAGAATTGTGAGGTCAATTTCACAGTTAATTTGCTACTTAGTATGTTTGGTTTACCCGTTATTTATCAGTTGTTGATTGTTTGTGTACAACTGTGAGGTCAATTTCTCAGTTATGATTGTTTGTGCACAACAGTGAGGTCTATTTCACAGCTTGTTGGATGAGATGTGAATAATCGTGAAATGTTTTTCACACTTCTAAAATCTGTGAGGTCGGGCCACGCTTATTTATGAATGTGAAATGGTTTACCCGTTATTTATCAGTTGTTGATGATTGTTTTTGCACAACTGTGAGATCAATTTCTCAGTTATGATTGTTTGTGCACAACAGTGAAGTCTATTTCACAGTTATTGGTTGAGATGTGAATAACTGTGAAATATTTTTCACACTTCTAAATCTGTGAGGTCAATTTCACAGTTATTTATGAATGTGAAATGGTTTACCCGTTATTTATCAGTTGTTGATGATTGTTTTTGCACAACTGTAAAGTCAATTTCTCAGTTATGATTGTTTGTGCACAACTGTGAGGTCAATTTCTCAGTTATGATTGTTGAGGTCACTTTCTCGATTATTGTGCATAACTGTGTGAGATTTCACTGTTTTTATGTCGTTCTTTTATAGAACAACAGTGAGATCTATTTCACAGTTGTTGAAAAATAATTTTATTTTATTTATAAAATTTGAAATATATGATGAGTAAACTTGTTTGATTCATTTTGGCGATGCGATTAAAACAGTGATTTCGGATAATTTATTAGTTTTTACAAGTGAAATAATTGAGAAATGATTTTATCAGTTTTTACAAGTGAAAAATGAAAATTTGAGAAATGATTTTATTAGTTTTTACAAGTGAAAATTGAATAATTGAGAAATGATTTTATCAGTTTTTATATGTGAAAATTGAAAATTTGATAAATGATTTTATTTGTTTTTACAAGTGAAAATTGAATAATTGAGAAATGATTTATCAATTTTTTTAACTTTGAAATCATAAATCTGTGAAAAATTGAGAGATTATTTTGGGATGAATGGAGTATACTTTTTTAATTCGTTATAACTATACGATTAAAACGATAATTTCAAATTATTTTTTTAATTTTCAGATTTAGAAATATTTTATTTTCAAAATTTTGAGGAAAAAAATAAGAAAGAGAGAGAAAGAGAGAGAGATAAAGAAAGTAAGAAAGAGAGAGCATGAGAGAAAGAGAACGTCATTTTTGACGTGTTAGGCACCTGCTGTGAGGTGCGCGTGTGAGTATTAGGGTGAGTGAGGGCATTCTAGTCCAGCAAATATTTAGGGACTTTTTGGCGAGTTTTAATAATGTCTATCCTTATTGGCTGCTTTTATTTGGCTCAAGGGCTTATTGGTCAAAGCCTCTAAACTATTCTTCGATTAGTTATACAACATTTATTTTGAGACAGAAAAAAATTGCAATACTCCCTCCGTCCCACAACAAGTGACACAGTTACTGTTTCGCACGGGAATTAAGGAAAAAGTGAAAAGATTGATGTGTTGTGAGTGTAGATAGTTGAGTAGGAGAGAGAATGAGTGGAGAGAATAGTAAATTATAATGGTGTTGTGAGTATTAAAATAATGTAGGAGAGAGAATGAGTGGAGGGAATAGTAAAGATTCTTTGCCATTTTAGGAAGTGTGACTTATTAGTGGGACGCCCAAAATGGCAAAGTGTGTCACTTGTTGTGGGACGGAGGGAGTATATATTATGGGATGGAAGAAGTTTAAAAGGTTCATATTCAATAATTAAGTTATAAATATATATTTTTTTCTCAAATTCATTCTATGCTCAATAATTTTATTGTATATTATATAAAACAAATATAATTTTAATAATAAAAAACATAAAAATTATTTGAAAATATTTAACTTTATTAACGTGTGATAGAGGGACATGGAATTATAAAAACATAAACTACAAAATATTGCATCATCATGACCCAACCATAAACAGTGAAAATTCGTTAGGATGGAACCAGTCTCATTTATGTACTGAACTTTAAAATATAGTATATATATATATATAATTAAAAAAAAAAAAAGCAAGCCTATAGTGTTCTGGAGAATTTCACAGCTTCTTTTTCTTTTTCTTTTTTTTTCTTTTTATCTTTTTAATTGGAAAACAATGCTTTAAACTTTATGAAAGCAGGATTAATTAGGGGAATATGTCAAGTCTTTAAAGCACTAGATCTAATCCAAAGAATTCCCAAGATTACAATACACTCCCTCCCTTCCTCCGTCTCATTTGAAAATGTACAAAACCTTCTTTTTAATATCTCATTTAAAAAGACAAAATCTTAAAATGAAAAATTTTTAATCCTTAATTTCTTATTTATGGGACCTACTTTTTATACACACAATAACTATCCACTTACTATTTTCTACCCAGCTTTCTCTTTTCTACCTCCTTTTCATATTTATAACGCTTACTTTACTATACACTTTTCTTACTTCTTTTGTAAATCTTATTTTGTGTCTTTTCAAATGAAACGGATGGAGTAGTTATTGTCTATTATATAAATGAGATCTAATCCAATAATCAATACAGATCGAGAGAATCTATATAATATATAAAAGCAGAAATATTTCATGCTTTCACAGCCAGCCACGTGGCATTATGACATGGAAATTCACGTGACGGATTTTCATTCATCAACTCAAAAGTTATTGATTTTAATTACTAATTAACATTAAAAATTTTAAAAATTCAATTTCTAAAATTTTCAAAAGTTAATTTCAATATTTGATAAGATTACTGATTACCTATTTCAATATTTAAGATTCATTTACCTAATTTAATCAAAGCCATGGCATCTACTACTGAAAATAAATTTTAAATTCAATATCTTCAAAATTCTGAAGTAAGATGTGAAATAACATTGCATGTTTTAAAATTTAAACCAACAATTGAGATTTATTTGAAGTCTGTTTAAATTGTATTATTCTCTCTATCCTAAAATGAATGATTTTTTTCAAAATTTAAGAATCATTTTAAACAATTTAATTTTAATCTAGAAAAAATAATAAACATTCTTTTAATTCATTTTCAAAATTTTAGATTTGTAAAAATATAATGAATTATGAAAAAAAATTAAATCAAAAAATTTAAAAGAACATTTATTTTGAGACAATAATGGTCATTCAATCTATATAATATATAAAAGCAGAAACATTTCAAGACCATACAAATTTCGCCACGTGGAATTCCAAGTCAGCTCTATGTTCACCAATTATTAGCCGACATGTGTCACATTCAATGAAGAGTTTTATTTTAGATTTTGATTTAAACACAAATTTTAGCTTTTAAATCCAAATAAAATATTTTTAAACGTAATAAATTTAAACTACAGCGGTTCAACTACTTCATTCGAAAGAATGTGATGGTGGTAGAAAGTAGAAACATTGTCTTGGAGCATGCACTGATTTCTCTTATCATTATCCCCTATATTAGATTTTAGATTATTAGATTAGTTTATTTTATTGGATTAAATTTAATTTGTTTAAATTGTATTATTCTCTCCATTCTAAAATGAATGATTTTTTTCAAAATTTAAGAATCATTTTAAACAATTTTATTTTAATCTAGAAAAAATAATAAACATTCTTTTAATTCATTTTCAAAATTTTTGATTTGTAAAAATATAATGAATTATGAAAAAAAAATTAAATCAAAAAATTTAAAAGAACCTTTATTTTGAGACAATAATAGTCATTCATTCTATCTATATAATAATATATAAAAGCAGAAACATTTCAAGACCATACAGCTCGCCACGTGAAATTTCAAGTCAGCCCTATGTTGACTAATTTGGAATAGTCAAACTCGAAGATCATTTTGGGACGGAGGGGGTTTAAAAATTTGTAATTGCAGTAGTACTTTATCTCTCTCCCTATCCAAGTGTAATATAACCTGTATATGAATGTCTATGAACTTTAAGATTGCGACTTTACTTTTTCCCTAAACTTATTAGTTAGTATACCTATTTCTGAAACCCCCCCCCCCAAAAAAAACCTTCTCACGAACTGAATTTACCCAAACATTGATGGGGAAAACAAAATAATAAAATAAACCCCAGTAATTTATTCTTAATTCCCGTTCGTAAAATGAAATGGGTTGTTTGTTATGGGACGGAGGGAGTATCTGATTTGTTACGTTAATGAGGTCATGCTTCACCGTATGTGGAATTTCAAGTCAGTTCTATGTTCACCAATTATTAGCCGCCATGTGTCACATTTAATGAAGAGTTTTGTTTTAGATTTTGATTTAAACACAAATTTTAGCTTTTAAATCCAAATAAAATACTTTTAAACGTAATAAATTTTAGCCTTTGTTAATTAGTGGTTTTTTTTAGAAAAAGTTATAGAAAAAAAGATAGAAAAAAACTAAACAAATGAGGTATATAGAAGAAAAGTCAAAAGAGGGACGGACTACCCTATATTTATTTTTTATTTTCTTAAAAAATTTTTATTGACTAAAAAACAATATTTTAGCCTTTGTTAATTAGTGGTTTTTTTTAGAAAAAGTTATAGAAAAAAAGATAGAAAAAAACTAAACAAATGAAAGTATATAGAAGAAAAGTCAAAAGAGGGACGGACTACCCTATATTTATTTTTTATTTTTTAAAAAAAAAGTATTGACTAGAAAAGAATATTTTCGCCTTTGTTAATCAGTGGTTTTTTAGAAAAAGTTATAGAAAAAAAGATATAAAAAAAAACAAAACAAAAGAAAGTATATAGAAGAAAAGTCAAAAGAGGGAGGGACTACCCTATATTTATTTTTTATTTTTTTAAAAAAAAATTATTGATTAGAAAATAATATTTTAACCTTTGTTAATTAGTGGTTTTTTTAGAAAAATTTATATAAAAAAAGATAGAAAAAAAACTAAACAAATGAAAGTATATAGAAGAAAAGTCAAAAGAGGGACGGACTACCCTATATTTATTTTTTATTTTTAAAAAAAAAAATTATTGACTAGAAAACAATATTTTAGCCTTTGTTAATCAGTGGTTTTTTTTAGAAAAAGTTATAGAAAAAGAGATAGAAAAAAACTAAACAAATGAAAGTATATAGAAGAAAAGTCAAAAGAGGGACAGACTACCCTATATTTATTTTTTATTTTTTTAAAAAAAATTTATTGACTAGAAAACAATATTTTAGCCTTTGTTAATCAGTGGTTTTTTTAGAAAAAGTTATAGAAAAAAAGATAGAAAAAACTAAACAAATGAAAGTATATAGAAGAAAAGTCAAAAGAGGGACGGACTACCCTATATGTATTTTTTATTTTATTTTTTATTTTTAATTGACTAGAAAACAATATTTTAGCCTTTGTTAATTAGTGGTTTTTTTTAGAAAAAGTTATATAAAAAAAGATAGAAAAAAACTAAACAAATGAAAGTATATAGAAGAAAAGTCAAATTTAGAGACGGATACTAAATCTGTCTCTAAATTTTAGAGACAAATGTAGATTCCCTTTTCAGAAAGAAGAAAAAATAATTAGTCTAACTTAATGATGAAAAAATACGCCTAATAATTATGATAAAGTAAATCAAGTATCCTTACCCACTCAAAGAGTTAAGTCTTGGTGCTAGAAAATTTAAAATATTTTATTTTTGAAAGAGCAGTTTGTTTGTAGAACTTATCATAAATTCTCCTATAAAATGCCAAATGTATTCAATCTCTCAACTTTGTGTTAAAAAAATCTTATGTGTAATGCTTCTCATCACTATTTCTTTACATCACAGGGAATTTTCTCTCAACAGTGGAGGACGTTGCTAACTCAATTTGGGACGAAAGATTATGAATTATAATTTAGCACTGTGTCCATGAAGTCTTAATGGATGTTTCACTTTCATTGTAACTCTGAGGGCTTCAAATATCTTATTTTTTTCCCTTTCTTTTCTTCTTTTTTTGTGTGTGGCTGTGGCCTGTGGGGGTGAATAGAATGAAATGATATGCACATATATCATATTTACATTGTTTAAGTGAATGTTTCATGTATGTATGGTGTTTTACATGGAGTTCTTGGGTTACATGAAAAGATAGTGGGCAGTGTGTATTGGAATAAGTTGTGTTATAAGAAAACAACGTTCATTGTCAAGCTCATCCTCATCTTGATGTTAACATCATCGTTGGACTTTATATAGCAATGTAGATCGTGGGGGGTTTATTAATGAAAATTTTCAAATTTGAAGATTATTTAGGGACGGAGGTAGTATTTTTTTTTCTTAGCATTACTATGCTCCCGTCGAATCTCGACGGGTTACTCGCTAGTATATAATAATAGTCAGAAGAAGAATATTATTCTTTTTGTACAATAATACTTATATTGTGGAGTAATTTTTAAATTACTCCCTTCGTCCGAAATCGATTGACTTTTTTTGTCTCAAAATAAATGATCTTTTGAAACTTTTTCTTTAAAATTTTTTGTCGCTAAATGATTTATATCAAAAAATTCAAAGTTCAATAAATATTTGCAAAATTAAAAGTTTGAAGGTAAATAGCAAGAATATTTATGCATTTTTTCTACTAAAAATCAATATTTTCAGAATAATTCTTAAATAAAAAAATTGTCATTTATTTAGGGACGGAAGGAATTTTTTTATTATTATTTTAACAAAAAACACTATGTGAGTGAAATATACTCCTATAAAATAGGAAATAAAGTGAGAAAGCATGGATTTAGAACAGAAAAAACTAAAGTGATCAAAGAATTAAGGCTGAGTTCCACGAGCCAAAAAACTTGGAAGCCAAGCCAGAACCAACTAAATCGTCTAGCAGTCTTAATATTTAATGATATAAAGTTATATAATTTAATTACATTTTCTTTTCTGATCCAAAATAACTGTCACTTTGAGGTAAATTTTTTGGTACAAATTAATAATTGTTACTTTGAGTAAAAAAAAAAAAGCATTGAACTTTCACTTTTACCCTTGTATTCAAACATGAAACAATTCATTAATCGTTTTATTGACCGTTGTAGTAGAGAGAAACAATTAATATGAGCAAAATTAGTAGTTTTTTCATTAAATCATAGTAATAATTGATTTTCTTAAAATCTGTAAAAATTCAAAAACGATAGTTATTTTGGGTAGAATGAAGTATATAACATCTATAAAGGGTCAAAGATCACCATATTTTTTCACCCCACCTCTAATTAAACAGGCGATATGTCAAATGTTATATAGTCGGATGTCAATATTTACATTAAATACATATTTTGTCATAGAAATATTGTTGTGTGTGACAATTTGGGTGAAAATAAAATAAAAATAAACAAGACATCTACTAACAATCAGGAAATAAATCTAAAAGGGTGTACGTAGATCAAACCAAATGTGAAAAATAGACATGAAAGTGTAAAAAGAAAAGTGTGGCAAAGGTCCTCTACTTGAAACTTGATAAACAAGGTACAATCATATGCTCCCTCCACTAAATTTAAAGGACATTTTTTGTTGTAGGGTTAAGAATTTTTAGAAATTTTATCTGCATTCTTGAACGGTATAAACCGAGCTACGAACATGGGCTTGCCCGAACTTGGGCCCAACTATATTGGGCAGTGGATATTGTCTAATTATGAAGTATTAGGGCCGAGTAAGATCTTCCTCGTATGCCGAGGAGCATTTATCTCGGCCTTCTATCATCATTTTTGGGCCGCCATGTCGGAATTACCGAGGAAAGAGAAGTTATTTGCTCGGCATATATTCAAGTGACGAGGAAAGAAAATCATTCTCCCCGGCATATCTCCGTGTCGGCCATTTACCAAATGACGAGGAAGCAAAATCATTTTCCTCGGCTTATTTGCCAAAGGCCGAGGAAAATCATTTACCATCCTCGGCGTTCCGGCTAGCAGTTACAATCTTTATTCAACAAGGATTATACAGTTGTAATCCAATCAGGATTACAATTACCAATATCAATTCAGGTCAAACAATGACTCCTTAAGAGATATAATTCTCTTAGGATTATATCTTATCTCTTTACAAGTTCACTCCAACATGGATTCTATCAATCCATTCCTATAAATACAAGCCCCATGGCTCATTATTCCTACGTTACTTTTTACATTGGAGAAACTCGTCCATTTGATTTCTCTAATATCAACCGTGAACTTACTCTCACGGGAGGGCCTTTAGCCGGATCCGCCCGCCTTAGTTTACGTGTTTTCTCTTATTTTCGTGCCTTGCAATCGCCGGAGCATTCAACGCTTGGATTTGGGGCATGTTTTGACGATTTTGGCATCATCAATGGTTCCATTCTGGGAAATCGATTCAAACACCCTTTGTTTGGCCTGGAAAATCTCGCCGAGAAGCTATTTTCCGTTGGATTTGTTCTTGATTGAAATCGGAAATTTTTGCTCCGACAGCTGCTTCTTGATTCGGTCGGAATTGGTAAACTTCCACCGAATCGCATTAATTCGTAAACCGCTAGTTCACGTACAAGCAAAATTTGTGGCTTGAAATTTTGTGTGGAAAAAATCACAATTGGCTGTTTGTTTTTGGTTAAAATTTACCCTAAATTTAGCCATAAATTCGGTTCTGGTGAAATTGTGATTTTTGGAAAATTTCGCATTTAATAATCATAATGGACGGACAATTCACAAGTGTTACAGCTGAGGATCCCACCCAAGTGAATGGGGGAAACACCGGAGCCGAGGAGCCACTGCCTCCTCCTCCTCCTCTACCTCAAGCCGATGCCATTCCTCCCCTTGCCATGACTCTTCGTTCCACGGGTCGTGCAAATGCCGAGGAGAGGGCAATGACCTTCCTCGTCCTACTCGTGCTCGTGGGAAGCAGCGGGGAAGGAAGAAAACAAAGAATGCCGACGCCGGTCAAGCGGGAGGATCTCAACCCGTTGACCGACGCTCTTTGTTACACAAACAAATGGAGACTTTGCAAAGGATGTATGAAACACAAGTTGCTGTTGCAAATGGACCCGAGATCATTCCATGGCTCCCTTCATTGTACCATCAATGGGCCCACCTTTGAGAAAGGAACAGGGAGAGCATCGGGCTCCTCCCCGAAGGCTGAACTACCAATGCCGGCTCCCGGGGATTCCCTCGTCCTCGGCATAACAAGAAGCGTAAGGATCCTGTGGTCGGCCTGAGAAGCCAAATAACTCCTAGGGAAGAGGAAGTGAACTCCAAGGACCTAAGGACAAGACTCAGCTTGAATAGGCGCCTATCCCCTGCTCGCCTCATCATGACACCTAGGCGTCCCTGTAAGTACCCAAATCTGGCTCATGCCTTCCGGTTAATTTTCCCGACATTTCGGTAAATTTCCCGGTAATTCCCCGGACCTTCCTAGTGTTCCGGAAATGTCCTGGAACAGTCCAAATTTAAATTAGGGCTGTAAGGAGCCTTCCTAATTAAGAAAACACGTTTTTCTTAATTAGGGAGAAGCTTCTAGAATAATGCCACCTTGCATGGTTCTAGAATGCTGAGTCATTGTGGATAAGACCGCACGGCCTCATTTGCAAAGGGCCTGCAGCCGCACGGCTTCATTAGCCTTATCCAGACTGCCTATAAATAGAGCCCTCCTCTACCCATTTCAACAAGAACAACAACACAAACAATCACACACACACACACTCCATAGCAGTCCAGACGTGAAGAAAAACCCTTGAAGGCTCAAGAAGGCGAAGAAGAAGCTCAAGAAGCCATCTCCCTCCTCCTTGAAGACCCAAGAAGAACCTCTCCTCCTAGCTCCGTCCAAAGAAGCGAAGGAAACGATTGGTAACCTCGCACGCCCTAACCTTGCATTTTAATTGATATACTTGCTCATTGCATTCATATATCTTGCTTGGGACTTGGCATTTATTCATAAAGATCATATCTTTATCACCCCCTTTCCCCTTTGCATGCATTAAGACCTCATTTGTCATAAAAATGTAGTCTTTTTCATAAAGGTGCATCCTTTGCACCTAAAATCCCTATTTTTCAATAAAAATGCATCCTTTGCATCAAAACCCCCTTTTTTCAATGCATCATTTGCATAAAAATCAAATCTTTATGCATCATTTGCATAAAGATCATTTCTTTAAATCAAAAAGCATCATTTGCAACCTAAAAATGTCATCTTTTCATTAAAGAGTCATTTTTTTTATCATGCATTTCCCCTTTCCCCAACCCTGGAACGGACCGGTGTAAAAGTTCTCATCTTTGCATCGTTCCTTCCATTAAAGGTTCATGATTTCTTTAGGAAAAGGATAACCTTGAACCCTATATCTCCGATTATCGCTTAAGAATGAGTATGAAGCCTCTATACGAGCTCGACCGTCTTAAAGCGTAGGATTGATGGGCTAAGGACATTCCTTCCTAAAGAACCTCATCTTTGACCCAAAAGAGAGTCATTCTCTCGATCACGCAAGTCCCGAGGGTCCCGAGGTTTAAAATGCGATGATCATAAGTCATAAGATGAGGACGGGATCATAATCCCAAATACATAAATTCCAAGGAATCCCGAGCGACAACCAACAAATGGTTTGTACGTCCGGAAGACAACTTGGGACATTCCCCCCCTTATTTCCAAACACATGCACACAAAGAAAGCACGCAAGCAAACATGATTAATGAAATCTAGGGAGACTTGCTCCGGCAAGGCACTTTGGGTGAACGCCAAACGTTCTTCCCAAGGGGTAACTTAACCTCCGAACCCATAAAACCTTTTTTTCAAAGTTTTGAGGTAATCAAAATGGCGTGGCGACTCCGTTTTTCAAATAACTCGGATGTCTTCAAACTCGCGTGAATTCCAATAAACAAAAGAATTTGGGCACACATTCACAGTTTGGCGACTCCGCTGGGGATCATCCCAAAGGAGAAAAGCTTTATTTTCAAAACAAAAGTCGATACTTGGTATATAGGTGGACCCCACTTACCCTTCCTGTATCGCTCCCTAACCCGGGGCTTGGGATAACAAGGTGGTTTAACAATCCCACGTACCAGTATCCCTTTTCGAAAAAAATTTTGAAAAAAAAAAAAATACAAAAAAGCTTTTCCCTTTGAGCGGGTTAGACTCCCATCGCCGATTTCATTAATCGTGCTTGCTTTCTTTTACCATGCATTGCATCATTTGCATCTTGGAATCTGTGCATACTTTGAAACGGGAAACAACCCGGAAAATAGCAAAAGGAGTGGAACCTGGAAAATTGATCCATGCAGTCGTACGGCTAATCCTCATAGGATTCTGACCATACGACCTCAGTGGCAATTCCACCAGGAAAAATCATGGTTAATCTGGCAGTCCTAGCAGCTTGGGGCTATTCGGCTCCATGGCGGCCAGGGCTCCCAGAAAATTTACGTGCTTATGTGTTGCATTTTCCCCCGTCCCGAAAATCATTCCTTTAAAACACATTTATGAAAATCTCTGTTTTAACTCAAAAAAGGAACATTTTTAGGAGACCGCACACTACGCGCACCTGATATATCCTGTACACTTTTGCACGCACGTCCTTCAAACCCGAGGGTGGTTCCAGCTGCAGTCACGGACAGCCTTACGATGCTCCCGGGCGCGCACGGAATCATCCCAACCTCCCCATGGCAAACAGTGCCGACCAATGCACGGTCTCCGTGTCACACGTTTCAAAAATCCGTGACTTTTGGTTGGTTTTTGGTCTAGTCCGTGTCATATAGCCCAGTTGCATACCCACGTAAAGGTCAAGCCTTAGCTCATAACGGAAACCAAGATTTTCGCTCAAGCGAAATTCTGCCGAAATTCCGACAAGGAAAAATCGGTGGGATCTTGACTCCGACATTGACTATTGACCTTGACCCGCACGGAATGCGTAAGAGTCAAGACCAAGTCTTTGCCAAAATAAAAGATCTTTCGCTCAAGCGAAGCTCTGCCAAAATTCCGACAAGGAAAAATTGGCAAGATCTTGACCGGCATTGACTTCGATTCCGACTCGCGCACTGCGTATGCAACGAAGTTCAATGTGACACTGCGTCATCCGGCTTTTGCCGCCCGACCCATGCCTATTATATTCTCGGACATTACCGAAAGTCAAAAACTGTCATTCGCTCAAGCGAAACTCTGTCAAAGATCCGTCAAGGCAGAGAGACGAGACTTTCCCGGTATTGCCTTGACTATAATCCGCATCGCTCGTGCGTTGAAAGGTCCTATGACCCGCTAGACCCGATAGGAGCGTTCTTTACTCTCGGTCGGTGGGATCCGCGTGCCCTATAGGACCCTCGCCGGGCCGTCCACCACCTGGGAGGTCGAAATACGGGTGGAATATGAGGGGCTTATAGACGTAGTGACGGAACCCACCGATCCGGGATCTAGAGTAGTTGTGAAAAAAGAAGGGCGTAACCCCTTTTCCAAACAAATAGATATGAATAAAAGACACTATTTTAAGTAAACTTGAAGATTCTAATTTGCATATTGCACGAGCCTTCACTCAAACACCTACCCCGAGTCTAAACCTTTCCTAGCCCTTTCCCGCAGCGAGAAAGAAGTGGGTGAGAACACCGGGTCGGCGACTTGTTAGCGCGAGAATCCTCGGAACAGGTTCGCGAATCCTCGGTTTCATCGGTTCGGAGAGTCAGAATGACCGATTTGACAGAGAGCAAACGATCTTTGGTTTGGGTAACCGATGACTAGGGAAGAAGAGCTAGCCTATAACCAATGCCCTCCCCCATCTTCATATAACCCATTGCCAAAGACTGTCCTTTCTCAGTCTCCTCCAATACCCCAAGCTGTTAGGGTCCCGACACCCTCGCTTCCTCTGAATCCCCCCATGGGACCCTTTTCCTCCTTTCAGCCAGAGCCAAATTTCCCTACCTTGGAATCCCAGTGCCAGTTTGACCTTTCCAATTTTGTCAACGCCTGTGAATTTGCCTACCTCTCGAGATAGCTACACGAAGAGTCGATCGGGAATGAGAATAGGAATGGGTGGATTTACAAAGTGATGATGACGGTTCGGTAGAAGGAATGGACTTGGAGCCAACGGAAGTGAAACCCGAAGGGCAAGATGAGTGCGTAAAGCCACGGACACTGAACAGGATGAAATCACTTCAAAGTGTGTCTGCAGCCTATGCAAAGGCTCGGAGAATGATGAGGCAGTGTATGAGTCCTATATTCTAGAGTTCAATACTCCGTACAAGGACTTGGTAGGTGAATGGAGAAACTTGATCGAAGCTTTAGCCAAAAGAGGAAAGTGGGCTCCTCCCACCGATCTAGAACATGTAAGCGTCGCCGAAGCCAAACTCTCATCAGGAAGGGTAGACTCTATTACAGTGTTAGTAGTCACTCCTGAAACTTGGTCGGAAGAAGAATGTATGGATGCCTTGGAAAGAGTCACGAGTTTAGAGGCGACCCAGTCCCTTTATGTCCTACGATGATAATGATGTCTTCCCTGGTAATCCACTAAGCCCGAGGAAAAGTCCGAGATACCCCTCATATGGCGTCAAGTATCCCGACCTGCTTTTGCCCTCATTGGTCATAAGAGCCAAGACGAAAGTTCCCACGAGAGCTACCGTAGTGACACCGATGAAGACACGGTCGAAGTGCGGAAGGGACAATAGAGGAGTGGTTAGCCCGTAAGCCAAAAAGCCCGGAAAATATCTCTCGACAAGAAGGAAAAGGATCCCGCCATGAGGTTTGACCCCTTGAAATCCTTATTGATGATGGAATTTCCCATTTCGAAAGTGTTTAGCCAATGTCCAAAATGCCGTCAAAAGGTTGACCCCGGGGAAAGAAAAGACATGCTTGACGGTGATGAGGAATGTGATCCTACTCGTTAAAGAAGTTGCTAGGATCGGATGAGAAAGCCATTTGCCAAGCTCCAAACTCGAAAGTGATAATTCTTGTTGCATGCCGACTTTGAAAAGTTTGAATGAGACTGTGAAAGCTTTAAACGGAGAATGTGAAAAGGTCAAAAGCCGGTAACTGGGACCAGGTCGGGAAGCCGCCTATGCTTCCGACGGCGCCGTCAATCGATCAATCGCCGAGAATTGGCCATACGCCGGTAAGAATCCGCCTCGACTTTGAAAGAATTGACAGAATCCTCCGGTAAGAATGATGACCAAGGAAAATCCAATGTCTATGTGATGACTCGGTGCAGACGAGATGAGTATTGAGCAAATCTAAGGGTGACAAAAGGAATGCCGTCTCGGAACCAAAGACAGATAAAAGACCTTATAAGCTAGAAGCGAGAAAA
Organism: Adenophora triphylla var. japonica; assembly: GCA_022495995.1. Classification (NCBI taxonomy): domain Eukaryota; kingdom Viridiplantae; phylum Streptophyta; class Magnoliopsida; order Asterales; family Campanulaceae; genus Adenophora; species Adenophora triphylla. The sequence goes on from JAFEMH010005546.1 coordinate 128,267, forward strand.
GCGACTCGATAAGGAGGATCCAGTCCTAACTCGGTTGAAGTGTACCCAAGCCAATATCTCCTTATGGTCCCGTTAACCTCTTCATACCCTCATAAGTTGAAACTAGAAGAAAGTTTGGCCAAGACCATGGTGCCCATAGATGTCACCCCGATGAGGTCGTCCAAATGATTGGAAATATCCACTATGGAAACATCATTACCTTCACCGAATTGGACTGCCAAAGTATGGGGCTAGTCACAACGAACCTCTTTACATCACGATCCGATTAGAAGAGCGTCGATTGCCACGAGTACTAGTTGACGGGTGCACAATGAATGTCTTGCCGGCTAAGATGATGGATTTATTGGATTTGAAGCCACCGTACTTAAAGCCTTCTAGTCGAGACTATTAAGGCCTACGACTCCACTTTGCACGATCGGTTTTGGGGATCGCCACTCTCAAGATGTGGTTCGGAAAAAGGTCATGGATGTTGATTTTCAAGTTATTGACATTCCGATTTCATTTACTGCCTTCTTTGGGACGGCCTTGGATCCACCAGATAAACGGGGTAGCCTCTACTTTGCATCAGTGCGTCAAATTTCAGTCGAGTGATGGAACTATCACCACCATTTATGGGGACAGTGTCACGGTAGAAGGAACCAGCACCGGGGATATCCCGATATTGGAGATCAAGCATGATGATGAAGGGTTAGCATTGACCGGATTCTCCGTAGCTTCTTCCAAGGCACAAGTGTGTTGCACTGACCTCACCACTACTTCCGATAAAATCCCTCCTGCCATGAGAATGATGCGAAAAATGAGCTATCTTCCGGGACTTGGATTGGGTAGAAGACTTCAAGGTCGTAACACCATCATTGATGTGAAGGAGCAGACTACCAGATATGGCTTGGGGTACAAACCGAACTCTCGGGATGCCGGAAAAGCTAAAGGCAAGAAAGGTGAAGGGGTCCAGCTCCATCCTTACAGTCTGTCTCGACCCATTACTTTATAAAAGGAGGGACACAATATGATGAAAGTGATCGCCGAGATCTCCTTGCGAAAACCCTTCGGAGAACCTTGAGAAAGTTAGAGGAAAGCCGGCCAATCCCGTTCGAAGAATGTTCCTTGATTTGCCGAGATATCCACAGGGCTACCACTACCGTCGAGAATGAGTACGTCTTCAAAGGAAATCCGGCCAGTGTCAAAAGGTCGGCATCCGGGACAATGGACTTCTCCGCCTTTAAGTTAGCTCTTCCAAAGATCGACGGATAGAAGGCTGCCGGCTGGTGAAGACGGTCGGTGGGGTTTGCAAGAGTTGTTTGACGAAGAAGCACAAATCCCGAGACTTGATCGACTTCGATTCGAGATGATGAGATAGTTGCCGTTATTGGAGACGATGGTAAAAGTCATTTTGATCCTCGCACTTTGGTGACTAAGACAGAAATGCCATTGAAGAATTGGGAGACATTCTCGGGGCCGATAGCCGGTCGACGGCAAATGATCACGGAGCTTGGATTGGTACCCCGTCCTCCTCAACCCGGTCGTGTCAAACACCCTGTTGTCTATTCGGTTGAGTCGGGAATCTTCGAATTCCAGTCCTCGGAGTCATCAGAAGGCCTCACGCCTGAGGATTATGAAAATGTAATCGATGTCATCTTTCCCCTTATCTTGAATGAAATGACAAATCTTTCGATTATCCTCTTATTGCCAACTTAACAAATGATAAATTAACTCAAAACTTAACAACGGTTAATGATGAATCATTTGAACAAGATGCAAACACACTAAACGAACAATACATTAAAGAAATCTTTAAGCGAGGTTTCGTAGAAAAAGAGAAAAATCGGGCCCCAAGTCGCTGCCAGGAGGTTTTGATAAGTGTGAACTTGGGTACTATTGAGGAACCTAAAGAGACACGCATTGGAAGCTTCTTCCGGGGTTGAAAGGGACAGATTGATTGAGCTGCTCGAGAGAATACGTCGACGTGTTTGCATGGTCATACAAAGATATGCCGAGGCTAGACGGTTCGATAGTAGAAACACGGAATCCCTCTAGCACCCGGATGCCAAGCCGCAAAGCGTAAACCGAGAAAGATCAAGCCTGAATGGTCTCTACGGGTCAAAGAAGAAATTGAGAAGCTACTGCGGGTAGGATTCATCGAGTTATTGAATACCCGACATGGTTGTCCAACATCGTGACCGTAACCAAGGCCCGATGGGAAGGTGCGCTTTGTGTGGATTTCCGAGATCTGAACAAGGCCAGCCCCAAAGACGACTACCCTCGCCAAACATAGACATCCCTGGTGGACTCCACTTTGCCAACTACGAAGTCAAATCCTTCGTTGATGGTTTTGCGAGCTACAACCGAGATCAAAATGGCCGAGGAAGACCAAGAAAAGACGACCTTTACCACACCGTGGGAACCTCTTGTTATACGGTAATGCCATTCGGAGCTCAAGAATGCTTTGGGGCTACTTACCAAAGGGCGGCGGCCGCACTTTTTCATGACATGATCCACAAGGAGATTGAGGTCTACGTAGACGACATGATAATCCACTCCAAAGGAGAAGGTGGGCAGCACTTTGTTGACCTACGAAAATTCTTTGAGAGGCCGAGACAGCATTCCATGAGACTAAACCACGCCAAATGCACCTTCGGAGTGACAAGGGAAAAGTGCTCGGGTACATGGTCACGGAGCGAGGTATAGAAGTTGACCCCCGAAAGATCAAAGCTATCATGGATATGAGGCCACCTCAAACCCAGACGAAGTCAAAAGCTTCATGGGTAAATTGCGGTACATTAGCCGTTTCGTCAATCAGTTGACTACTATGTGCGAGCCCATCTTCAAGCTCATGAAGAAGAATGTGGACACAGAATGTACCGAAGAATGCCAAGATGCCTTTGACCAGATCAAGGCATACTTAGTACATCCCCCGTACTATGCCCCCACATAGACAGTAAGCCTCTTACGCTCTATCTCACATCACGAACACGGCGGTTGGGGCTATGCTTGCTCGAGAAGAAAGACTCTCGGGTAGAAAATGCCATTTACTTTGTCGGCCGGAAGCTACAAGGGAGTGAGCTCAATTACTCGGCGTGTGAAAAGACTTGTGCGGGAGGCGAGTGCAGGTAGTCGGCAAGTTGAAGCATTATATGCAAGCCCACCCTGTGAATTTGGTCTCGAAAATGGACCCCATCAAGTACATCTTTGACAAGCCTTCCCTCTCGATGCGTCTAGCGAAGTGGTCCTTCTTCTTGGCGAATACGACATCAACTATGTGACCGTAAAGGCCATCAAGGGTCAAGCATTGTCGATCACTGGCGAATTTCCCCAAAGAATGAAGACGAGAAGGCATGAACCCCAATTTCCGAGATGAAGGGATCTTTGCGGTTGAGCACGAAAATAGATGGCGATTGTTCTTTGACGGAGCCGCTAACAAAAGAGGAAATGGTGTAGGAATGCTATTGGTCGATCCGAAAGATGAGCATACCCCCATAGCCCTCAAGTTGAACTTTCACCGCCACGAACAATGTCGCCGAGTATGAAGCGCATTGCTTTGGTTTGGAGGCCGCCTTAGAAAGAAATGTCAAGGAGCTCGAAGTTTACGGAGACTCGGCCACGATCATCAACCAAGTCTCCAACAAGTGGAAGGCGCAGACCCTAATCTCGCAACGGTATCATGCCCATATGGAGGAGTTGAGCGGGACGGTTCGAGAAGTGACTTTCCACTACTTGCCGAGGGAAAAGAACAGGTCGCGAGATGCTCTAGCTACTCTAGCCTCATTGGTAGAGATCCCCGAGGGAAAAGCCATAAAGCCCTTCAGAGTGGGTAGAAGAGAAGCCCCACTTTCTACGTTGTGAAGTGGATCCGGGACCCGAGCCTATAAAGGAACCTTGGTATAATCAGTTACCAATTTCTCAAAGACGGAGAGTCGGCTTTCGGAGACGAAGAAGGTAGACCAAAAGAAGGAGTCGAGCCAAAGCTTGCAAGCCACGAAAGGTTGGCTTCTCGGTATGTCATTCTAGGAGGCAACCTATACAAGAAGCGGTATCAAGGACCACTCCTCTTATGTGTCACTCAAGAAAGAGCCGGAGAGTTGATGACCGAAGTCCACAATGGTCCCTGCGGTCCTCACATGAATGCCGAGCCACGATGCAAGTGATCCTCGAATGGAGTTACCTCTTTGGATCTCCCATGGAAACACATGCGTTCGGCTTACGTCCGAACTGCGACAAATGCCGGCGGTTTGCCAACCTCAACCATCTCCCACCTCATGACACATGCGCATGACGACTCCTTGGCCGTTTGCAACTTGGGGCATTGACGTGATAGGGAAAATATCCCGGCGGAAGCAATGGGCACGAGTTCGTTTTGGTAGCCATTGACTACTTCACCAAGTGGGTAGAGGCCAAGTCCTACAAGGTCCTCACTTCCAGAAAAGTGGCCCAGTTCATCAAAGAAAACATAATGCTGCAGATATGGGGTGCCCAACGAGATCATTTCGATAATGGGTCACACTTCGAAGGAGACTGTGATAGACTGGCCGTCGAGTTCGAGTTACTCGCCACAAGTCGTCCCCGTATGCACCTCAAACCAATGGAGCCGTGGAAGCTACTAATAAGACACTCGAGCGGATCATCAGGAAGATGGCCCCCGTGGTCGTGATTGGCCCGAAAAGCTGCACCTAGCACTCGGGGCTACTGAACGTCTGTCGGAATGGCCACGGGAGAAACTCCTTTTGCCCTAACTTACGGGATGGAAGCGGTGTTACCGGTGGAGTTGGAAATCCCGTCATTAAGGGTCCTCCTGGAAAACAGTGTCAATGAAGTGGAATGGTTGCGCAGCCGGCATGATGAGTTAGCCCCCTTGACGAGAGAAGGCTAAAAGCCATGGAACACACCCGAGCCTACCAAAGGCGAATGGCCGGAGCGTTTGATAAAAAGGTCAAGGCCGTAGACATCAAAGAGGGCGATTTAGTGCGAAAGTAAAGCCCCCTACCGTAGACAACCCCACAGGAAAATGGGAACCCGTCTGGATCGGCCCTTATGTGGTGCGAGAAAATACGTCGGGAGGAGCAATGAAGCTTGCAGACTTGGATGGCAATCCCTTTGTCCACCCAGTCAATGGTGATAAACTCCGAAGATACTATGTCTGATAAAAAAAAATAAAAAAAAATAAATAAAAAAAAAAAGAAGAAAAAAAAGTGCAAAAAGAGTAATGCCCAGCTAGGCTGAAAACCCCAAAAAGGGCGGTCTAGGCAAAAGACAGGGCTGCACATAAAAATTAGTTCACCAGAATGAACTACGAAGACCTGAGCCCCTTAGCCTTTCTTGTAAAAGGGGAACGTAGGCAGCCATATATGGTTCGGTCTAAACAATAAAAAGGACGATTAAGTTTCCATGAAATGTGTCCTAAACAATAAAAAGGACGATTAAGTTTCCATGAAATGTGTCCTAAATAATAAAAAGGACGATTAAGCTTCCATGAAGTGTGTCCTAAATAGTAAAGGGCATTTCAGTTTTCATAAAGCGGGTCCCAATCAATAAAGACATTTGAATTTCCATGAAATGTGTCTTGATTAATTTCTAAAATAATATTTCTTGTTCATTACAAGTTAAAAACTTCTTGATGAGTTCAAGCACGGTCTACCTCTTAACTCTGCTAACCTGCTAAAAAGATCTAAAATACAATAAAATGCCTAAATAAACTAATGTGTTTGCAAAATGGCAATAAGAGGATCTTGAGAAAAGACTTGTCGATCATCATTATTGGAGTCTTCTTCAGTCTTCTTCCCTTTTCCTCGGCCTCGTCGAGTCTTCTTCCTTTTCTTCTCAATAATGTCGGTATCCCTCATCCCGACCTCTGGTATCCTCACTGGAGCCTCTACCAACCCCGTGTCAATGAGCGCTCTCTCTATCCGAGCACGAGTCCGCACCTCCTCCCTCTGAGCCTCAGTCGAAGGAGCGACCTCGGACAATCTCTTGTACCGAGCCTCCATATCTCGACCAAGTCACCCGACCGGTTATGGCAACTCGCCTTAGCCTCGGTCTCCCTCGAGTCCTACTCGAGTCACGATCGGCTCCCAATAAAGCTCGACGTCTATCCTCCAAGATGACCTGAGTCGCTCCCATCTCCCTCTCGTACCCGGTCAAGTAGACAGGTGGTCAAGATGGTGCTCTTCCTGCTCCTGAAAATAGCCTGGGTGGGAAAGCAGTATGTGTCCAAGCCCTCGAGAAGAAAGAGAAGGCTGGTGGATCTCTCATGTCCAATGACACCACCTCCATGGTCCGGATGTCCTCCCAATCACTCAATGGCTCCCGTAAAGCCCCAAACTGCGGATACCAAGCAGGGTATGTAGAAGGACGACCGGCGAGAATCCCGGAACCCTCACGGCATAAGACTCCCGAAATATCCTCCTGGTCCGCAACCTCCAGGTGTGGTATCCACCAACGGATGTCCGAAGTGGATAGCCTAGCCATCATCAACTCCCGCCTACCCCCTGTTCCGCCGCCTAGGTGCACCTCTCCGAGAAATCACCCAAGGACACCGAGTCGGCAAAGCCCCGTGCAAAGCCCCGAGCCTCTCCCCGCAGCCACGTAGTCAACATAGCCGGACTCCGGACCTCATGAAACGGTCTCCCGAGCCATCCTATCAATCCCATGAAATGTCTCTCCCAACACCACGGGACAATATCCTTCCCAGCCTGCGAGTCTCGACCATGTCCAAGAGGCCACTATGACAGCTCCTCACGGACTCAGCAGTGAACAAAATAGAGAATACGCAGAGAATGAAAGCATCCATAGCCACCGTGGTCGCAGCCATATCTGGAAACCCAAACCTGCCCGGGATATCAGAAAGGTCAATCCTATCCGGTGCTACCATCATCCTCTCAGCCTCTCCCAAAGGAATCTGCAGAAAAGATGCAAGCTTTACCGTCACCGGCACGTCTCCGATCAGCGGAATAGATATAGCCTCAGTCTCGGGACTCCCAATCAAGGCTCTGAAGTCTTCGTGCGTTGGGACGATTTCGTTGTAAGAAAAGCAAGAACATGTCTCCGGACGTCCCTAACTTTCTTTGCGGTTCTCAACAGATCCCAATCGGGCGGGAGATCCCTCAAATGCCATAAAGACTTGATCTTGAAGGAAGAATCAAGCAGCCCCTTGTGATTTTGGAAGTTATATCTCGCCCAAGATTGAAGACCGGATAGAAAATGGTCTCGTTTCCCCCTTTGCAATCTAACGGGATTCTCCATCGCAAAATGATCAAAGATGGTGCTTTTAGGTCCAAAATATGCTCTGGAAACAATTGGGACAAGTCTAGAGTGAAAATGAAATGAAATGGCCAAGCCTTGCTTTTATTCAGAAAATAACCAGTTCAGACAGAACTGTTAGCCGCACGGCTACATTTGCCCTCAAGGCCATGCCGCACGGCTACATTAGCTCTCTGCAGAAAAAATTCTGCAGCAACCAAAGTTGCTGCCCAAGGGAGTTTTCACCCCACTTTTTCAACCAAAACCTGTACAGAAACATATCCAGAAGCCATTCAAGCATTTATACACCATTATAAATCATTTTGGCCCATTTTCAGCCCCAATTCCAAGCAAAAAAGTCGCCCCAAGGCTCAGATAATATGCAAATTGAAAAAGCATGAATTAGAAAAGCAAATAAAACATAAATACAATGTTTTCGCCCCATCGGCACCCAAATAAAGCAAAAAATAAACAAGTTGTGCATAAAAATTGTAAATTGTTTGTTTTTGTTCCAAGCCTATTCTAGAGACCTCCTAGGCCTCCGATTCTTCTTCCTCCTCATCGCTGCTCAGCTCATAAATGCTAGCCTCCCTCATCAGGTCCTCCTGGTCGCTCACATCAGATAGATGGACATTATCGTGCCCGTACTCAGCCAGCTGCTCCAGAATGTCAGCGTTGGGTCCCCGCCCCGAGGCATGGCACCGGAAGAGTACTCCGAGGCCGATGAGGTAGGCGGCTGTGCCCCGACGTGCCGTCTCTTGCGTCCGTGCTCCTGTGCATCCGCTGCCGCCTTCGAAGCGCGAGCCGGCTTCCTCGAAGAGAGGCAAGCACATGTCCTTCCAGGCCCTATTACGCCTAACCAAGCCTATCGTAAGTGCGAAATTTGGAACCTGAGAAAAAGAAGAGAAAAATCTCGGAAAATCTCGGAAAACTTGCAAAAGCGAGAAAATCGAAAGCTAAAAAGGGAATAAGACCCTAAGAGTACACTTACAGGTGCTATCGGGCGGCAAGGTGTCTTGGGGCTCCCTAGCATCGGGGACAGTATCCTCATCCTCCTCGGCACTCCATGGACCACGTAGGACGGATGTGCGGGAGGGATCGGCGGGTCGGCAGGCTCATCCTCCCCATATCCCCGAGTGACCGCCGGCTTCACTAGCTTCGTGGCGTCCTCGGGCCGCTCCACAAACACGGCGTAGGGGTGTCCATGTCAAAATACTCCTCCGCGGCACGCACTGGTACCTAGCAATCTCATCCGCCGGCCAGTCCACAGGCTGCAGCTTGTCCGTCTTTGGAGGGTCGGAAGGAGTAATGGCATCTAGTGGAGGGACATGGCCATGCTTTGCCTCGAAGCGGTCCCCCAAGTAGATGACATCACATGTCGCCCACGTGAGCCACCTCCTCTGCCTCGTCACCTCTATAGCATCTCCCAACAAAATCTGCTGGATACTGCCCCGGGGTAGAAGTCCACTCCATCGTGCCCATCCACGTTGATGACCGGCCTCACCATTTTGTAGTCGAAGGTAATCCGGGTCTTCCCCGTGAATTTATCTCTCGCATCTCCTCCAAATAACCATAGCGGGGAAGATGGTGACATCACTCTTGGTTCCAAGGGAAGAACCCGATCACCTCACAAAACCAGGCTGCATGTTCAAAAAAATCAAAAGGTCATTTTCTCTCTTATAAAAGTCTCAAGACAGAAAGAGAAAAGAAAAAAAGGAGACTACCTCAAGGGCAAATGAGAAGCGGTCCATGGAAGCTGGCCTTGTTCCGACCGTACATGTCCAAAGAGAAGTAGAGCTCCGCCAATCCGGCCTCTCCCCGAGACCGTCCCTATCCCATCAACATCCTCCGAGAGAATCGAGGAGGCAAGTCATGGCTAGAGTCCCGAAGTAGCAAAGATGGTGGTGATAGCATCAACCATATGAAGGCTCTAGCCGAGGTGGCGTGCGGTCACATCATTAGCGGCAAAATTACGCATGCTAGTACGAATGCCACCTCGACATTCCGTGTCTCCATCCCCGGCCCCTTGGAAATCAGCTCAAACCCGACCAAAGCCTGGAACTCCTCCGCCGTGATGTGGTCCTCCAAGTCACGGGCCTCCCGGTGAACCGTAAGCCCGTAATAGCGGTAAAATCGGCGAGTCACCGTCGGCTCTCCCGGCTCGGGTGAAAGCTATGAGTCTTGTCCCACGGAACTCGAAAGGGCCTGGACCAAGCCCTTGCTCTTCGAGGTGATGTGGACACCCCGGCCGATAGCCTCTACAAATGCATCCAGCCGGTAGCCCTCACCAGTGCTTGGGATTCACCCCATCCTTCTCAAAATCCGGCATCCTCTCGCAGCTTGACCGCTATCTCCGACGGTCCTCTAGACTTGTTCTCCTAGACAAGCACATCAAAAGAAGCGTCGGTCCTTCATATCATTTCAAAAGCATGCATATATTCAAAAGTGCACATATTTTCAAAAGAAAAGCATTCATAAAAGTTTTTCTAGCATAACTTTTGCATAAAAAACGTGTCTTTCATCACTTGAAACGCGTCATTGCTTTCCTAAAGCACAAAATCACAATTTTTCGCACACAAGCATTATTTTTCAAAAAATGGCATGCATGAATCATTTTCATCTTCCAAAATCATGTTTTCTCATTGAAAATCAGAATTTTGACCTAGTTCTAGCACAAGGCAAGAACTCCGTCTCATATTTTGAAAAAATTCTTACTTCATTTTGCGAGAAAAAAGTGAGTCATTCTCATAATTTCATCAAATAAAATTGCACATGCATATTCTTAGCCTCATAGGTTGTTCATGCATCTCAAAATCATTCAAAAAAAAATCATTCAAAATCCTATAATTCGGGTCAAGCCCTAAATCATTCAAAAAATCAAGCAAAATCATCGGATTTGGGCAAAATGAGAATGCTTACCCCAACTGATCGCGGGTTCGTTGATTTGTGCTCCCTTCTCCCGGATAAAGCTCCGATGGAGGCGTAAGGAAGTCATACTTCCTCTCCGTCCTCACGAGCTCCTTCCTCCTCCTTCTCGCGGCCGCCGAGATGTTTCTCCTTGCTTGCCTTGGTATGGGATTGCCCTCCGGATCCATTTCAAATCAAAGGGAAGCAAAAGGGTTGAAGAATTTCGAAATTCTCTCTCTCTCTTCTCTCTCTCTGCGTTCTTGGGCGGCAACAAGTGCCCAATGCCCGTTCAAAACCTGATTTTAAATAATCTGGAAAAAACAGGCTTCTAGCCGTACGGCTTCTTTTTCTCCATCTCATGCCGGGCGGCTTCATTCGCTACGAGCGAAATTACAATCCGCCTTTGGACCTTCCACTTGGGCATGCAATTTCCGTTATCTTTTAACCAAGATAACATCTTTTCGTAAAATATCCCTTATCTCTTTAGCAATCAAGCTTTATTCCCGGTCGCCTCCGTTAATTCCGTTATAACGGGATAACACTAGGTGACAACCTCCGAAGTGTCAGAACTCTAAACTTGTGCTACCTCTATCCGCGAATAGTGAAGTATGCCCAAGTCATTCCAACTTGTGCTACCTCTATCCGCGAATAGTGACGTATGCCCAAGTCATTTCAACTTGTGCTACCACTATCCGCGAATAGTGACGTATGCCCAAGTCATTTCAAATTGTGCTACCTCTATCCGCGAATAGTGAAGTATGCCCAAGTCATTCCAACTTGTGCTACCTCTATCCGCGAATAGTGACGTATGCCCAAGTCATTCCAACTTGTGCTACCTCTATCCGCGAATAGTGAAGTATGCCCAAGTCATTCCAACTTGTGCTACCTCTATCCGCGAATAGTGAAGTATGCCCAAGTCATTCCAACTTGTGCTACCTCTATCCGCGAATAGTGAAGTATGCCCAAGTCATTCCAAATTGTGCTACCTCTATCCGCGAATAGTGAAGTATGCCCAAAGTCATTCCAACTTGTGCTACCTCTATCCGCGAATAGTGAAGTATGCCCAAGTCATTCCAACTTGTGCTACCTCTATCCGCGAATAGTGAAGTATGCCCAAGTCATTCCAACTTGTGCTACCTCTATCCGCGAATAGTGAAGTATGCCCAAGTCATTCCAAATTGTGCTACCACTATCCACGAATAGTGACGAATGCCCAAGTCATTTCAAATTGTGCTACCACTATCCGCGAATAGTGACGAATGCCCAAGTCATTTCAAATTGTGCTACCACTATCCGCGAATAGTGACGTACGCTCAAGTTTCCCAACTTAAGTTACCTCTATCTCCGTCATAAAGAGATAGTGCCATAAGCTCTAGCTTCATCGGGTGTGACCTCCGAATTGTCAAAATCCCAAGGATCCTAGACATCGTTCCTAACTATCTAGTGATGCTTGAACTACGATCAAGGCTTGATTCCTCCGGGATACGTAGGTAGCCTTTTATAAAAGGTCCAGCCATTTGACCACTTTGGTCACCCTGTTTCTTTGTCACTCCTCAGTGATAAAGCGCCCCCTCATAAAAGTTCAAATATTCGACCACCGGGTCACTCCTAGCATGTCCCCGGTAGGATCAATTGCTTGACCTCCTAGGTCATTTTCTCTTCTTTTTCCCTAGCAAGAGACCGGTTTCTCTTCTTCCTTCCCAGCGGATCCTAATTCCGAACTACGGCTGGCTTGATTCCTCAGGGATACGTAGGTAGCCTTCCAAAAGGTTCACCACTCGACCACCTTGGTCACCCAATCCGTCTCGGCATTCGCCGAGATCGGATCCTTTTCTATCGACAACCCCACTCGCCTTGCAAGTGACGTTGCCGAGGGCTTCGTAAGTACCCAAATCAGCTCATGCCTTAGGTTAATTTTCCCGACATTTCGGTAAATTTCCGGTAATTCCCGGACCTTCCTAGTGTTAGGAAATGTCCTGGAACAGTCCAAATGTAAATTAGGGCTGTAAGGAGCCTTCCTAATTAAGAAAACACGTTTTTCTTAATTAGGGAGAAACTTCTAGAATAATGCCACCTTGCATGGTTCTAGAATGCTTTGAGTCATTGTGGATAAGACCGCACGGCCTCATTTGCAAAGGGCTGCGGCCGCACGGCTTCATTAGCCTTATCCAGATGCCTATAAATAGAGCCTTCCTCTACCCATTTCAACAAGAACAACAACACAAACAATCACACACACACACACTCCATAGCAAATCCGTACGTGAAGAAAAACCCTTGAAGGCTCAAGAAGGCGAAGAAGAAGCTCAAGAAGCCATCTCCTCCTCCTTGAAGACCCAAGAAGAACCTCTCCTCCTAGCTCCGTCCAAAGAAGCGAAGGAAACGATTGGTAACCTCGCACGCCCTAACCTTGCATTTTAATTGATATACTTGCTCATTGCATTCATATATCTTGCTTGGGACTTGGCATTTATTCATAAAGATCATATCTTTATCACCCCCTTTCCCCTTTGCATGCATTAAGACCTCATTTGTCATAAAAATGTAGTCTTTTTCATAAAGGTGCATCCTTTGCACCTAAAATCCCTATTTTTCAATAAAAATGCATCCTTTGCATCAAAACCCCTTTTTCAATGCATCATTTGCATAAAAATCAAATCTTTATGCATCATTTGCATAAAGATCATTTCTTTAAATCAAAAAGCATCATTTGCAACCTAAAAATGTCATCTTTTCATTAAAGAGTCATTTTTTTATCATGCATTTCCCCTTTCCCCAACCCTGGAACGGACCGGTGTAAAAGTTCTCATCTTTGCATCGTTCCTTCCATTAAAGGTTCATGATTTCTTTAGGAAAAGGATAACCTTGAACCCTATATCTCCGATTATCGCTTAAGAATGAGTATGAAGCCTCTATACGAGCTCGACCGTCTTAAAGCGTAGGATTGATGGGCTAAGGACATTCCTTCCTAAAGAACCTCATCTTTGACCCAAAAGAGAGTCATTCTCTCGATCACGCTAGTCCCGAGGGTCCCGAGGTTCAAAATGCGATGATCATAAGTCATAAGATGAGGACGGGATCATAATCCCAAATACATAAATTCCAAGGAATCCCGAGCGACAACCAACAAATGGTTTGTACGTCCGGAAGACAACTTGGGACATTCCCCCCCTTATTTCCAAACACATGCACACAAAGAAAGCACGCAAGCAAACATGATTAATGAAATCTAGGGAGACTTGCTCCGGCAAGGCACTTTGGGTGAACGCCAAACGTTCTTCCCAAGGGGTAACTTAACCTCCGAACCCATAAAACCTTTTTTTCAAAGTTTTGAGGTAATCAAAATGGCGTGGCGACTCCGTTTTTCAAATAACTCGGATGTCTTCAAACTCGCGTGAATTCCAATAAACAAAAGAATTTGGGCACACATTCACAGTCCCGCGTCTCCTCGAGCTCGTCGGCCAGATTCTCCTCGTCCTCGTCGTTCAGATTCTCATCGTCCTCGTCGACCGGACTCTCCTCGTCCTCGGCATCGAGAATTCGCTAGGCCAAGGACCCCAGAGCCCTACAGGATGATACTTGGCGCACAAGACCTGGAACCAAGACGTGATAAGGCCCCCTCCAGACGTGATGGCCACCGACATGAAGCGGAGCATAGTAGGGTGAATGATCGCCCTAAAGACAAGTCAGTCAGAAGCTCCCAACGAAGCACTCGCTCAAGCAGTGAGAAGGAAATAGAAACAAAGCAATGGGAGCTATTGAAACAAAGGCTGGATGATATGGAGAGGGGAAAGAAATATAATGACGACGATTATGATTGGGCCACCCGTCCGTTTTCCTTGAGGATAACTACTGCACCTCCCCATCCTAACCTCAAGCTCCCAAATTTCGAGAAATATAACGGAACCACTGACGCCAAGGACCATGTGCAAAGTTTTGAACAAACCATGAATCTCCTCACCACTGCTGATGACTTGCTCTGCAAAGCTTTCGCGAGCACCTTTTCCGAACAGCTTTGACCTGGTTCCATGAGCTCAAGAAAGGTTGCATTGATTCTTTGGAGGGGCATGAGGAGAATGTTCTTAGATCACTTTGCCACGGCTGGGAAGAGGAAGATGAGATTAACCGACTTGGCCAACATTGAGCAAGGGAAGGGAGAGACCACCCTCAGCTACTACAATAGGTTCCGAAAAATGGCAGATCAAGTCGAAGAAAGCCTCACTGATAGGGAGGTCATAGTCTGCTTCAACTCTGGGTTAAAATCTGGCCCCCTCATTTATGAACTCTCAGCCAGGGAACCTAGTTCCAAGGCCGAATTGTACAAAGTGGCTTATGCCATTTCCATGGTCAAGACAAGACAAAGAAAAGGGGAGGCGACAAGACGGAACTCGAAGCAACTAACTCCCGACGTAATGACAACGGGAATGGCAAGGGTTCCAAAGGAAAGAATAGAACCGTAAGCACCGAGAAGCCGGAGTTCACCCCTCTTACAAAGCCCATCTCCGAAATCATGCGGTGGTGAACCTTCCTCCACCTCGTCCGCCGACCGATCACCCAAAATATCCCCGCAACAAGAACAAATACCGTGATTTTCACAAGGACAACGGGCACACCACCGATGGTTCTTTGGGCCCTTAAGAAGATAATCCAACAATGGGTTGACGAGGGAAAGTTAGACCGTTATGTCATGAAGAAAGATGGCAAGCGAAAGCGGAAGCAAGAGGAGAGTGAAGATGACTCCAAGAGTGAGGATGAAGATCGGAGGCCTCCTAGGGCTAAACTACATGTGATCCGTGAAGAGGTGACCTCCACCAGAAAGCTAAGGGACCAGATCCACGAGCTAAGCAAAGTATACCATGTCCCTGCTTGGATCCATAAAGCGGAAGAAATCATTAGTTTTTCTCCAAATGAGTTGGCGGGAAGTCGAGCAGCTCGTGAGCAGCCATTGGTCATCAAAGGTCGAATTGACAATGTTGAATCCGAAAGACTTCTTGTTGACACGGGGGCCTCCCGTGACATCCTGTACTATTCAGCCTTCCAACAAATGGGGTTGAAAGACACTTCGCTAGAGCCATATCATGGAAGGCTTGAAGGATTCACCAACC
This sequence comes from Adenophora triphylla var. japonica, assembly GCA_022495995.1. Classification (NCBI taxonomy): domain Eukaryota; kingdom Viridiplantae; phylum Streptophyta; class Magnoliopsida; order Asterales; family Campanulaceae; genus Adenophora; species Adenophora triphylla. Next base: position 143,509 of record JAFEMH010005546.1, read on the forward strand.
ATAAGGTTGGAGCAAAGGGAACCGTAGAACTAGAACTCGAAGTCGGCGATCATCCCTTCCGAGCCAAAGCTACTGTCACTTTTATAGTCATGGATTTGACTAGTGACTATCATGCGATTATCGGCATTCCAAGTCAAGCCAAACTTGGGATGGTAGCCTCCCTTCCTCACCAACGAGTTAAATTTCCCACTCGTGCTGGCATTGGATGCGTGAGGGTGTGATGATGTTGCCATTCGCGGGAAAAATTCGATTTTTGCGTTTCTTTGAAAAACCAAATAAAACCGGAAAAACGGAGTCGCCACGCCATTTTAATTTTGAAGGCCAAAACTTTGAAAAAAGCCCGAGATCAGAGATTTAGGTTCGGAGGTCATGTTACGCGTCGGGAAGGACGTTAGTGTGCACCCGACGCGCCTCGTAAAACGAGTCTTCCAAGCTGAAAATCATTTGTGTGTGGGTGTGTGTGTGTTTTGGCCAAAATAAGTTGAAACTCAGAAAAGTAAAAATTGGGATATCTTTTTAAGACTTTAAACTGATCCCATGATTTTTTGGAAGATTTTTGGATTGAGATTTGGTACTCAAAAGACCTTTTGAAGTTGAGAGCCATTTCTGCCAGAATGAAAAAGGCAGTGGACCTTTGATTTTAAAAGGGATTCAAGGGTCTTAAAACTTCATAATCTGGATAAACTCAGAGAATGAAAGTTGTTCTAGACACCTTAAATAAAGTTTTTGCGAAGGAATTTTCCATTTTGGAGAAGATTTGAGGGGTCAAAACCTTCTGGAAACCTCAGATATGAGATCTGGATTCTCAGAAGCTGATGAACTAGCCTCTGAAAGAAAATTTGAAAAGAGGAGTTTTACTCACCCAAAAAATAAGGTAAAAATATGTCTGAAAAGCTATGGATGTTGGCTACAAAAAGTATTTTGTAGTCAACACCAAATTCCAAGTTCATCTGTGTCCAAAAATTAAGACCATGGACTGAGGTCTGAGAAAATTGCTACTGGACAGCAACTTCTCAAGAAAGAAAATATGATTTTAAGGGGGGTTTTGCATCCATGCTTGTCCCCATTTCCCTAGGTTTTGGTTAGTGATCACTAGACATTTTAGTGGTGAATCAACTATACCAAACCATCCTTGGGGTACATTAGGACTAAGCATTTCATTTGCTTGGGAAGGGAAATTTTATCCTTTGAAATCAAGATTTTGTGCTTGAAAATGGTTTTTTAGGGTTTTGAAAATGAGTTTTCTTTGCAAGAAAGTAAGAAAGCTTAAAAATAATGTTGATCTTTGTAGAAGATCATCCATGGAGATGGTCTTCCATGGTGATCTTCTTAGATCTAAAGCAAGAAGATGAAGGAACTACATTTTGTAGTTTGAAGATGCATGCATGGTTGAGATTTAGGGTTAGGAAGAGGAGGGTTTACCAATCTTCCTTGTGTTCTTGAGTGTTTGGCTTGAGTGTATGAGTGTTTAGGGCTTTAATATGAGAGTGAGTGGGTGAGTATGAGTTGGGAAAGATTGGAGAGAAAAAGGTGACAATTCTTGAAGAATTCTCACTGTTTTCTCTCTATATTTCGCCAGAGGTTCGGTGCAAAATGTGTTCTTCTTCCTTTTATTTTTGTGACTGGAGGGCTCAATTTATAGCCCTCTGAAAATTACATACTTGTCCGCGCGGATAGGGTCAGTAGGCGTGCACTGTTCATTAAATGCAGCTTCAGCTTTGGACAAGAAGAATATTTCTTTTCAAAATTCAAATTAACAGCCAGTTTTTGTGTTTCCAGCCATTGCCATTTTTGGTTTTCTTCTTTTGTTTTGCTTTTTGAGATTCTTTTTAAGGTTTAACCTTAAATAACAATGCCCATTTTACCCTCACTTTGTTAGAAATGTTAGGATAGTTAGGAATTGTTAGAAATGTTATAACTTTCGTTAATTTTCTAACGAAAATTCTAACAAGCTCAAATTGGAGCACTTACAGAGGGCAACCCCCAAAGATTTCTTGGAACATGTTGTCAAGAGCCGAAAAAAGTCAAAAAGCGTGGAGATAGATACGCCCGAGGAGAACATCAAGATCACCAAATCTCAGAAGACCACGGAAACTAGCTCTAGAATGAACTATATCCGCGAAGTATGGGAAAGTGAGGAAGAGGAACCTATGGTCCTAGAAATTGTGGATGACCAAGGCATAACTCTACCCACACTGGAAGAAGAGCCTATGGTCCTAGAAACCTGCGGATGACCAAGGCATAGTTCTACCCATCTCCGAGGAAGAGCCCATTCTCGTCAATGACCGAACTCGGGGCCAACCATGACTCGGGAAGAACGATCTTCCGGACATCGATAAACTTATGGAGGAAGAAGGCCTCAATGTAAACGACAATGAAGGGAGGAGAATCAGAGAGATCATCATCGAATCCCTGGAATTTCGAGACGGACCAGAAATGAAGCCTGTAGATGAGCTAGAAGAGGTAGTCATTAATCCTGACTATCCTGAACAAAAAATCAAGCTAGGAGGCCAGCTATCACAGGAAGAGAAAGAAAGAATCGTATCCCTCTTGAAAAACAGTCTCGACGTCTTTGCTTGGAGAGTCGAAGACATGAGGGGGATCAATGAAGAAGTAGCCCTCCACCGCTTAGAAGTTGATCCTTTAGCAAAGACCATCTCCCAAACGAGGAGAAATTTTGCAAGGGACAAGGAGGAAGCTATAAAAGAAGAGGTGCAGAAATTACTCAGCGCCGGAATAATTCGCGAAGTCAAATACCCCGTTTGGTTGGCTAATGTCGTTATGGTGAAGAAGCAAAATGGGAAATAGGAATGACCATTTTCGGTCTCTGCTGGGGATGATTGCGATTTATCGCTTTCTAGTGATAGCGTCTTAGGTGCCTCAAACCTTGGAGATGGCGTTTTAGGTGCCTCGGACCTTGGAGATGGCGTTTTAGGTGCCTCGAACCTTGGAGATGGCTTTTTAGGCGCCTCGGCCCTTAATTTGAAATGGCCTTTCGGTGGACTTTGTCTGCTGCCGAAGGATAGGGTGACCGTTTTGGTCGAGGGGCTGGACCTAATGATAGGCTACCTACGTATCCCTAGTGGGAATCAAGCCCTTTCGTAGTTCGAGTACTACTCGAGATCTCGCTGGCTTTTGGGATTTCGTTAACTTTGCTGGGGATTTCGTTAGCCTTTGCTGGGGAAAATCAGACGTACTCGTCTGGGAAATCGGTCTTACGTTTGACTGCCGGGGATGATTTTGATGAAAGATACGGGATCCGTTATCTTTCTCGGGGCACTCGGTCTTACGTTTGACTGCCGGGGAAGATTTTGATGAAAGATACGGGATCTCGTTATCTTTCTCGGGGCACTCGGTCTTACGTTTGACCGCTATAGGGGTGATTTTGATGAAAGATACGGATCCGTTAGCTTTCTCGGGGCACTCGGTCTTACGTTTGACTGCCGAGGAAGATTTTGATGAAAGATACGGGATCTCGTTATCTTTCTCGGGGCACTCGGTCTTACGTTTGGCTAGGGAAGATTTTGATGAAAGATACGGGATCTTGTTATCTTTCTCGGGGCACTCGGTCTTACGTTTGACTATCGGGGTAATTTTGATGAAAGATACGGAATCTCGTTATCTTTCTCGGGGCACTCGATCTTACGTTTGACTAGGGGTAATTTTGATGAAAGATACGGGATCTCGTTATCTTTCTCGGCACTCGGTCTTACGTTTGGCCGGGGTAATTTTGATGAAAGATACGGGATCTCGTTATCTTTCTCGGGGCACTCGGCCTTACGTTTGGCTAAGGGGTAATTTTGATGAAAGATACGGAATCTCGTTATCTTTCTCAGGCACTCGGTCTTACGTTTGACTATCGGGTAATTTTGATGAAAGATACGGGATCTCGTTATCTTTCTCGGGGCACTCGGTCTTACGTTTGACTGTCGGGGGTAATTTTGATGAAAGATACGGGATCTCGTTATCTTTCTCGGGGCACTCGGTCTTACGTTTGACTGCCGGAGGTAATTTTGATGAAAGATACGGGATCTCGTTATCTTTCTCGGGGCACTCGATCTTACGTTTGGCTAGGAGATAATTTTGATGAAAGATACGGGATCTCGTTATCTTTCTCGGGGCACTCGGTCTTACGTTTGACTGCCGGGGGCAATTTTGATGAAAGATACGGGATCTCGTTATCTTTCTCGGGTCACTCGGTCTTACGTTTGACTGCCGGGGGTAATTTTGATGAAAGATACGGAATCTCGTTATCTTTCTCGGGGCACTCGGTCTTACGTTTGACTGCCGGAGAAGATTTTGAGGAAAGATACGGGATCTCGTTATCTTTCTCAGGGCACTCGGTCTCACGTTTGACTGCCGGGGGAGATTTTGATGAAAGATACGGGATCTCGTTATCTTTCTCAGGGCACTCGGTCTTACGTTTGACTGCCGGGAATGATTTTGATGAAAGATACGGGATCCATTATCTTTCTCGGGGAGATCGGTCTTACGTTTGACTGCCGGGGGTAATTTTGATGAAAGATACGGAATCTCGTTATCTTTCTCGGGGAGATCGGTCTTACGTTTGACTGCCGGGAATGATTTTGATGAAAGATACGGGATCCGTTATCTTTCTCGGGGAGATCGGTCTTACGTTTGACTGCCGAGATTTCGTTATCTTTCTCAGGGTACTCGGTCTTACGTTTGACTGCCGGGGGATGATTTTCTTGACAAGGGGCTGACTTTGGTTAACTCTGTCAGGTTGGGGACTGAATTGCAGAGTCCTGAAATTTTAAGGGGCAAAAGGGTCATTTTGACCCTTGCAATCCTATCCGCGCGGATAGGATTTGAAAACCAGGGGTATTAATTAGGGCCAACGCCCTTTCTCTTCCCCATTCAGTTTTTCTGAAATTGTCGAGAGCAGAGAGAGAGAAACTGCAAAATCCGCCATTTTTGGCCATTTAAGCTTCAAAATTCTTCCGATTTCTTCGATTTTTTGAGCAATGGAACACGGGGAAGGCGCTTTTCAAGGCCAAGGACGTGGCCCGGTAGCAGAGAGGCGATTGGAGCTCGTCCGGATGAGGAGGCATTACCATCTTTCGCAATCGGTTGAGGAGGAGCATTACCCCGATGCTTGGCAACATTGGGCTTCGGATCCGCATCTTCGAACGGTATACTTTGAAACCCTTTGATCCCTTTGTTGATTCCTTGTTTGAAAATTTTGGGTGATTTTTTGAATTTTTTTTTTTGAAAATTCGAATGATTGATGTTCTTGGCTTTGAATTTTGATTTTGATGCTTTGCATGTTGATGATGAGTAACCCAAAATGTGCACTTTGCTTGGGAAAAAGAATTGGCATTTTTGCCACATTTTTTTTTCAATTCGAAAATTACATGTGAAAATTCGAAGAATTGTGATTTTTTTTTTTTGAAATTGAATATTGCATGTTGATGATGATGATGATTTTTTTTTTTTTGAAATTGAATTTTGATATTGATGAATGATGATGCAATGCATGCATTTTGTTTGGAAAGAATGGGCATTTTGCCAATATGGGATGTATGTATATTTTTTGAAAAGTGGGACGGATTTTTCCTCCCGTTGCATGTAAGATGGATGATATGCATGTATGCATTTTTTTTGTTGAAAATGGGACGGAGTTTTTACTTCCGTAGGAATGCATCTTTTTTTTTTGATGAATGCATTGGGACTTGCTGAAAACCGTTTTCTTTCATGCGAGAAAAATGGGGCTATGCTCATTGTATGCTGTTATGCTGTCGAAATTTCTTTTCTTTTTTTTTTTGTAAATGCAAATGCAATCTTTTTGACATTTTCTCTTTTTTTTTTTTTTACAGGGCGGAAACCGTTTTGTGACGGAGCAGCTGAACAAGATGAAGACTCGAGGATCGGTGGAGTCTGTGATTGACTTGTGGGATCGGCTTCCGGATGCGGGCCGAGGAGCTTTGCCGAGTCCGAGACAGATTGTTGTCGAGACGGGGCTCTGGGAGTTCGTCGAGTGCTTGAGGGGACTGGGTCAAGTTCCCTAAGAGCAAGGGCTTGATGTTTGCTCGCGCGGCATTGGTGGGACGCGACCCACACCTTCCACTTCTTACGGGGCGAGGCTACGGTTACGCCCTCCGATTACGCTGCGATTACGGGCTGTCCTTTAATGGACGCAAAGCATTGAGTGGCGGGATGGCTACGGCGATGCCGATCTGCGAGCTCTTACGGGATTTTCCCCTATTCCCAAAAAGGGGATGGGGATGGAGTATGCCGTGGTCTACGGCAAGATCGTGGAGACCATAGCGAGTTATGAGGTGGGGAGGAGAGGATAGGCGCCGATCGATTGCCGTGGCCTTCTTGTGGTTTGCTTTCTCGAGCACACTCTTTGGGCATGCCGAGGGGACGGCGATCTTTGCCTTGCTTGAGGTCCTTGGAGGACATGGAGACGGCCGGAGATGTCTCGTGGGGAGAGGCCGAGGCCGCGAGCTTTATTTTGCTCTTGATAGGTACGGCCGGGAAGGCTGTGAGCTCCTTGTATTGCTTCGAGTTTGCCCCTGGAGGTATAAGCTCTCTTTTTGCTTTCCCTCTCTTCTTTTGAGCACACACTTTTATTTGCACCGGATTGATTGGATTTTTACCTTTCGCGGTATGGGCGTTGGAGTTTTTCTCACGTCACGGTGTGGCGGCGGCGGCGGAGTACGTCGGGCGTATCCGGCCATGCGGTCTTGGTCCAAGCATGCCCGGGAGAAGATAAGCTCCAGGGGGCGTACGACTCTCGTACGCGGATTGCCTTCCTTTGACGGAGGCCGAGACGGATGAGGGGATGATATTCTTCCCACAGGATCGCTTTGAGGTAGCGCAGTGAAGGGCGCCGAGATCCGGGACAAGTCTGCGGAGGATTTTGAGGGGTCGACTGCGATGCCTATTATCTGGGAGAGAGGGTGACGCGCCGGCATGGCGTGAACTCGCCTTTGAGGACACCGGTGGAGCCTCCCGCCGATATGATGCACTCCGAGCGATCGGTCCGTGACTGGGATGATTTGAGCGGTCGGCACTTCTCGGACTTCGTGGCGATTGAGCCATATGCGACATTCGTCTTGAGGAGGCCGAGGATGCCTCGGGTTTTGGATAGGGAGGGGCTTGGGATCCCGCGGTACCCTCGGACGGATTTTTCCTATATCCCGGGACGGGTCCGATTGAGGGTGCAGATCCCTCGGCCGAGCGGCTTCCACGAGCTTTCCGGCCTCGTCAGGAGTATGAAGGTATGGTTTCACCTTTTCCCCTTCTTTTCTTTCCTTTGTTTCATCATCTTTAGCATTACTTTTTTTTTTGACGCTCTTGCTTTTGTGCGGTTTCGGAGGTGGTCGTCGAGAAGCCGACGAAGCAAGTGATCGGGGCCAAGAGATTCATCGGGAGGATGGTCGCTTGCGGGCTCCTCGAGCTAGAGCGAGGCGACCACGGCCGGCGCCGTCGGACGGGAGGCTTCCCCTATTCGCTCGTAGACTTCTTCGAGAGACTCCTTTGTCTCCTCTCCTTGATCCCCGCAGTGCGCGCTCCGGATCACGTCATTCTCGGGGATCCACACGGGCAGGGACACGTTTGGCAGCATGGCGGGTCGTCTTCGTACGTGCAGGAGTCCGACGCCTTCTCCTTCGGGTACGATTTTTTCGCAGATCTCGGCTTGCCTTATCAGAGCGTGCCGGTTGGTCCTGACGAGCCTCTTTTGCGGAGACGAGGACGATTCGAGCCCGAGATTTTCAGGGCTCCTGAGGAGGCGGGCCCGAGTCGCAAGAGGGGCCGGGGGGAGACATCGGGTGCTGGAGACTCCGATTGATTTTTTTTTTTTTGAGATTTGAGATTTGTACAGATTATGCACATTTTTTTTTTGGATGTAATAATTTAGGATTTTATTTATGTTTGTTTGTTTTTTTTTTATGCACACTCTCTTTTTTTTTGGAATGTAATAATTTAGGATTTTATTTTATGAATGCAATGCAATATGAATGCAGTGTTGCATGAGCCTTGATTTTTTCTTTTTTTGCAAGGGTGTTTGGTATATGGACTGGTTTGGGGAGGGTTTTTGCACAGGTTTTGAGCAACCGGGACGGAATATTCCTCTTTTGGTGTAGCAGCTTGGACTGTTGCAGATTTTTTTTTGGCAAACTCATCCGCGCGGATAGGGGCAGTTTCTGACACTGTCCTTTAATTTTGGTTCAGACCTGGTCTTGCTTTATTTCAAATTCGAATATCCTCTTCAACCTCCAGTCCAAACAGCCATTTTCGGGGAGAAAGAGAGAAAAACCATGGAAATGGCCAAAAATTCTCCAAAATTGTCCAAAGAAAGGCAAATGTTGTTCTTTGAAAAGTTCAAGGAGTGGTGTAGGGAGATCATGCACGAGAGAAGATCATTCTTTGAAGAAAGGTACAAGATACGATGCTTGTGGTCTCTCAAAGAATTGGTTCCGGATTATGACTTCTTAAGAGCTTCTTCTTCGTTTTGGGATACTAGAAGGCATGTCTTTTGCCTTTCCTTCAACGAGATTGTTCCGACTGTGGAAGAATTTCGGGCCTTGCTTGGAGGTCCGAAGGTGGAAGAGATAGCTGAATTCCTTTGCCCGGAGGGGCTTCTTTTGTTGACAGATTGTGCGTCCTCCTTCATCTTTCCCCGGAGGAAGCGCAAGGTATGATCCGCGGTCCCGATCATTTCGATATTTCCGGTCTTCCCGACAGATTTAGGGGCCTAGGCTTGGTGGATGATGCCTATTGGGATGCCTTTGCACTTTGTATGTTTGGCACCCTGTTCATGGTCTATTCCTTTGGGATCTGCCATCGGTCTCTCGCCGGATGTTGTCGTTCACCTGCCGCCCGGCGAGAGATGTCGTTCCTTTGATTTTGGGGAGACTTTTCATGCTCTCGACGCATTAGCTACCGGAAGGCGGTATATGCGCGGGGGCAGCCCGTTCCCTCTTGACCCCGCGGGCGATGGAGCGTTTGGGGTTCTTCGGGAAACCTCTCGATATGATCAGCCTCGACTTTTGCCAGAGAGGTGTTGATGTAGATTTTGATGATCGTGGCTCGTGGGAGCGTTGGATGGCGGGTCGCCAGACCGAAGATATCGATGGTCGGTGCCTCATCAAGTGGTGGAGACTCGCAGAGTGCTTCGTGACGGGTCTCCCGTGGTCATGCTTCCGGGCTTTCTCGACCCAGCCTTCTACATTCCGGCCCGGTCCCGAGACCTGTTTGGCTTGGAGCAGTTCCTTTGGAGGGCTTTGATGATGTAGCCACTGTGGTGGTGGCTCCTGCTTCCATGGATGATCCCTCTGTTTCCATTTCTTTCCCGAGCATGGAGGTATGATGCCTTTCCTCCTCGGGTCATTCTCAGCGTCCGAGACCGGTGTTCCCGACCACTTGGTACCCGGATTGGTATGAGAGGCATCCGGGAGAGACTCAGTGGCCATTTTCGTACGGCGTGAGGCTATTATGTGGTGCGGAGGACCTGACTGTTTCGAGAGGAGGAGGGCCGAGGCGAGGGCCAATCCTCATGACAGAGCGGAGACGCCGTGGACCGATTATGAGGCTTACGTCAAGAGACAGAGAGGAGGGCTCCTATGTTACCGCCTAGGTTACAGAGATGAGGGATGACGCTAGTGGCTACTAAGGCCCCGACAGAGGCCGGTTTGATAGACCCCGTTCCTATACCGAGCTTGGTAGGAGGAATACCGACATTTTTCCTGGCTCGTAAGAGAAAGACTCGGAGGGGGAAGAAGAAGGGAGAGGCCAAGACGAGTGGCTTGGAGTGACTCCGAGGTTTCCAAGTATCCCTTTCTTGCCATGTGACGTACACATTAGTTTGATTATGTATCTTAGTTTTCCTTTAGCAAAGTTGCCGCTGTAGGAATGAATCGGGCTTAGACTCATCAAAGAGCTTTTAACTTGTAATGAATATTTGAATTGCTTTAGAGTTTTTCGAGACGCTTTCATGGTCTCGATCAATTGTATTGATGCCAAAGTATGGCTTTTATTTGTGCTTTAGACCGAACCGTTTCCGCCGCCTACGTTCCCTCATTTTGAGGAGCTCAGTCTTCGTAGTTCAACCCGGTGAACTCTTTTTTGTTTTTTTTTTTTTTTTTTGTGCAACCCCGTTTTTTACCTAGGCCGCCCTTTTCGGGTTTCTAACCTAGTTGGGTATTACTCTTTTAGCACTCTTTTTTGTTTTTTTTTTTTTGGTCTTTTTTTTTTTTGGTGCAACCCCGTTTTTTACCTAGGCCGCCCTTTTCTGGGTTTCTAACCTAGTCAGGGTATTACTCTTTTAGCACTCTTTTTTTTTTTGTTGTTTTTTTTTGTTTTTTTTTGTTTTTTTTTTTTTTTTTTTTTTTTTTTTTTTTTTTTTTTTTTTTTTTTACGCGTAGTATCTCGCGCAGCCTTGTCACCATTCACCGGGTGTACAAAGGGATTCCCGTCGAGGTCCGCAAGTTGCATGGCTCCTCCTGAGAAGATCTTCCGGACGACATATGGCCCGACCCATACAGCTCCCATTTGCCGAGAGGGTTGATACTGACCTGGGGCTTTTCTTTTAGAACGAGATCACCTTCTGATCTCCCGATGCTTTACTTTCTTGTCGAAGGCTCGCCATCCTTCCTTGGTAGGCCCGGATGTGTTCCATGGCCTTCAATCGGCGTTCGTCTAGTAGGGCCAATTCGTCATGGCGACTGGAGCCATTCGACCTCGTTGATCCGGGCTTTCCAAAGAAGATACTGAGCGAGGGATTTCCACTCGATTGGGAGTACGGCTTCCATTCCGTATGTGAGGGCAAAAGGTGTTTCCCCCTGGGCTTGCCGTTCCGACCGATGTTCTCAGAGCCCCAGAGTGCCAAGTGTAACTTCTCGGGCCAATCTCCGCCTTGAATGCCCATTTTCCTGATGATATTTTCCAGAGTCTTGCTTTGCCGCTTCGACGGCTCCGCTGCCTGGGGCCCGTAGGAGATGACTTGTGACGGGTTATTCGGAATTCCGCCAAAGCTTTTCACATTCCCCTTCGAAGTGGGATCCATTATCTCGAGATGATTTCTACTGGCAACCCGTATCCGCACATGATGTTTTCTTTGATGAAGAGGGCTACTTTCCTTGAGCCGAGGATTTTGTAGGACTTTGCAGAGCATCCTTTCCGATTCCTTCAAAGAAATGACCAATCTGCGTCTCTTTAGGCTCTTCCGCAGCTCCCAAATTCACACTCGTCAAAATCTCTTCGGCAGCTGGGCTCGATTTTCCTCTTCCTGACAACCCGCTTAAAGATTTTTTTTTGTTGTTTGATTTTTTTTTGTTTAATGTGTTCTGCTTTCTTTATCTAATGAATTATTATTAAAAATTTTTATTAATTAATTCATCATTAGTTAAAGTGGCAATCAAGGGATACTCGTAAAGGTTCGTCATTTCATTGAAAACGAAAGTGGGTACAGCCTTGCTGGGCTGCACTCGTAGTCTTCAGCGTAGGCGCCGTCTGACGACCCTAGAGACTCGATCTTAACAGAGAGACTCGGGAGGACTTGTCCTAGATTGACACAAAGGGACTGGGACCAATCCAAGCTTGGTGATCATTTCCTCCTCGTCGCGGACGGGCCCGAGAGAGTTTCCCAATTCTTTAAAGGCATCGCCGTTTCATGGCTTCAAAACCCGGGAAAGGTATGGTCTCGTGCTCCCTCTTCGCCGTTGCTATCATCTCTTTGTCTCGAACCGTAATCAACCGTGTTTGGCATCCGAAAGCCGAGCATGTGGATGTAGGGATCTTCCTCAATTCTCGGGACTTCCGTTTCGTCACAATCCCGACCGCTCAATCCAGATGTAAGGACGCATTGCGTCTCTGAGCCGCTAGAAAAATCTCATGTCCCATACTCGAGCGGAAAGGCTTCGGTGTAGTTCGCAAGGAGGACGTCCCACACGACGTTCATAGATTCGAGCCGAGTCCTGTCTGTTTGCCGACTTTTATCATGAAAATCTCTCGCTCGGCGAGGCCAAAGAACGGGTTTGCGTATCACCGACAAACTGCGTGATTGAGGACCGGACTTCACAGGCTCGATTATCATGGCGGCGTTCGCCGTTTCCTTCCAAGACGACTCCAAGTGTTGGAAATAGCAATTAAATTTGATGAATCGAACTTCTTCTGAGTCCGCTGCTGAGTGTGTCGACATAGTTGGCATCGCTAGATTCCAAAGGATGCCGGCGAGACTTGCCTCAAGGATGTAGCCCCTGAGCCTGACTGGGTGTTCTTGGCTATTGTTTCAGCCTTCTGCTCCCTATGAGGAAACCTGCCACCCCCATGACTTCAAGGTCTCCCCGCCTGGTTGATGAATTTGACGCATTGGTGGAGAGTGGAGGCTATGGCTTTCATGTGATGCAACCAAGGGCGCCCTAGTAGGCCGCGAACTCTGAGGGGATATCCATTACATGGAACTTTGCGGGCACCATTCGGGGTTTCGTACCGAGTTCCGTAGTCACCGTCCCTGCACGGGACGAGACGAACCGTCGTAGGCTTCTGACAAACCCGGTAGATGGGATCACGCGCCTTTCATTTATGCGGAGGGCCCTCATCATGCCGAGGGGAAGGACATTTACCGATGATCCATTGTCCACTAATACCCTGTGGAGTGACATGGTGTCGAGCCGAATAGTGATGTACAAAGCTTCATTGTGTTTGGGAGACATCTCTTGGCAAATCTTCATCGCAAAGGTGATCATACTCCCATATAGGTGAGGATCATAGATTTGGTCCTTGTCTCGGGATGGAGAGTCATCAAGCCGCCACTTCGTGCCTTTTTTCTTTGCGAGGCGTAGTCTTTGCCGAAGCCCCGGGTTATACCGATGCCTTTTGTGGCGGTTGCCATCTCTAGTCAACATGTTGGATTGAGTGGGAGCGCCAGATCGGGGCGCCGGTTTTTCTTCATCGCGTATATTCGGGAGCCGGACAACCGAACCTTGGGCCGACCCCGAGGGGGCCATTGACTTACTCTGCTCAGCAAGACTGCATCCGAAGGTCTCAATTCTCGTCGTTGGCAAGGCTTTTCTGCGTTCTTTCACCCCTTTTTGCTTTTGGGGAAGACCGACCGGAGTAGAAAGTACATAATAATCAAATCCCCGATGGCTCCCCGAGCTGTTCCCACACCGTTATCACCGGCCTCGAATCTCTCCTTCAATTTTTTCTTTGGGAGGAAATTTTCTTTTTCTTAGAGGACGGTCCTCGTGTATCCGAAATTCCGATAGTCCCTTTCAAGGCAATCGGGACAAGCCACAAATATCCCACCAAATGTGTTCTACTACTGGCGGATTTGGGACCTCGTGCCGAGCGGTGGCCGGAATGACTTTGAGTGGAACTCGGTCCGGGGGATTCGTCGCCGGACTCCATCTGTAGCGAGTGTTGGACTCGCCGGATAATGAGAGATATTGAGGTCCTGGAACGGCACATTGTTTGTCTTTCAAGGTAGCCCTGGCCATTGGGATATTGTTAAGGTCCCGGTGGCGTGTGGCCTCTTCAATCCAGCTCGTCGTCTCGTTCCTGGGCGTTCTTCCAGACTTTGATGGCCGACCATATTCCTTCAACTCGTTCCTCGATTTTCATCACTCAGCCGATATTTGGGGGATCATCACTGAGAGGGACAACCGACAGATACCGAACTCTTTCGTCCCCGATCGGCTGCCAGCTGCCCCGTAAGTCGGCGCAAGAGTCCCGGCGGTGGAAACATAGGAATCTTGGGGTAGCATCTGATGTATCCGGGACTGTTAAGAAGAGGAGGAGAACCCTCTTCGTCGTTTGCGGTAAAAGTGCCATCGGAATTGAGACTCGATAGTCAAACCATGACTTGCGACTACCCCTGCAGGTCATCAATTTGAGCCTCATGTCGAAGTCTCATTTGTTCTACCAACCGGATCCAATACCGGGTCCTGTTCGAGGGATTTTGGAGGATCTGAGCAACGTTATCCCCATCATTACCGGCTGATGCGTACATTCAAACCCGAGTCGAACAAACGGCGAAGCCGGGACGATGCGTCTGACTCTTCCCAACTCGATCAAACGGTGACCCTGTGCCCGAAACCAAGCTTTGTGCGGAGTCAAGTGGGGAAAGGACACGAAGGTTCGTATGTCCTGGGAATGGAAGGAGGGTAGGTGTTTCAGCTTTTAGCTCATGCAACATGCGCTATTTGTTCACGTTTACTTAAAACATGTTTTATTATCCTAATCGGTTGGAAAAGATTGCTCTTCTTTTTTCGCAAACTACTCGATTCCTCGGGATCGCTGGGCCCCAGTCACTACGTCTATAAGCCCCTCGTATTCCACCCGTATTTCGACCTCCCAGGTGGATGCCCCGGCGAGGGTCCTATGGGCAAGCGGGTCCCACCGACCGAAAGAAAACGATCCTAAAAGTCTCAAGGGTAATCGAGTCTTAACGAGCATTCGATGTAAATTACGGACAAAGCCGACGTCGAAAGTCAAGATCATGTCCGAGGGCTCGACAAAAGCTCTGGCATGATTTGTACTGATAAGCGTCCACGATTGATCTTGACTTGTCGTCGCTAAGCCGTAATTAGGCATGGAATAGTCATTAATCCTTGATGACTCGTCACGCCGGGAGTCAGTTGTATAATTTGTGCCGCCGAGCCGAAGTCAAGGCGCCGGTCAATATCTTGTCAAAGTCTCGCGGCGGAAAACCGCAGAACTTCGACTGATTAGGGACCCGAAAGATATGGAGTCGGTATGCCGACAAAGGCTTGAAAGGAAAGGTCTATACCGGACAGTGGCATGACACACAGACTAAAACCAACCGGGTCTCTGACAAAGTGTGTCACGGACAAGTGCATGGTCGACACGAGGCTCCACGGGATGCCTGCGGGTCAGTCCCGTGCTCATCCGAGAGGCGTAATAAGACCAAACGGACCGCGACAAGGATTTCCCCGGGTTAAGGACGTAGTGTGCAATGTACGGTCACGTGCGCGTAGTGTGCAAGCAGTCTATATTCTTTTTCTGAGTAAAATAGAGATTTTTTTTTTATGTGTCTTAAAAATATGATGCATGATTTATTTTTGAATTTTTTTTTTGAATTTTTTTTTTTTTTTGAAATTTTTAATGAGCACATAAGCACGAAAATTCCGACAGTTAGGGACATTATTCCGACAGTCAAAATTTTGACTTTCTCCGAGGCGGCCAAAACAACATGAAAACTGTGCAAAATCAACACACACACAAAAATGATTTTCAAAGCCTAGACGGAAGCTTTACCCTCAAAAGCTTTTTTTTTGAAAACGGTGATACCGGTACGTGGATTGTTAGACCACAATTTATCCCCGACTCGTGTTAGGAGGCGATAACGGAAATTTAGTGGTTTCCACCAATATACCGAATACCATTTCTTATTAAAAAGCTTAGTCCCCACTGAGTCGCCACCGTGATGATGTTGCCATTCGCGGGAAAAAGTCGATTTTTGCGTTTATTTGAAAAACCAAAGAAAACCGGAAAAACGGAGTCGCCACGCCATTTTAATTTTGAAGGCCAAAACTTTGAAAAAAGCCCGAGATCAGAGATTTAGGTTCGGAGGTCATGTTACGT